>JAZHYW010026873.1:0-64438 GCA_037355805.1 Ixodes ricinus
ACCTGTTCAGCGATAAACGTTGCTATACTGTCATACTGTTTCGTTTGTTCTTCGGGTGGCCAATCTGCCTTCTGTCGTAATATAGACGCATACTCCAGGTTCGAATTAAAACGAGGCTGTTTAGACGCGGTTGTACAAAGTACAACCGCGTCTCAAAAAATAACAAAATACCGTTACTCGTTACGTGGCCTTAAAAGTAACAAAGTGCGTTACTCATTCCTTCCTAAAAAAAGTAACTATACAGGTTACGAGTTATTAGGGCTGGGTGTCGATTAAAAATGTTACCCCGATTAATCGGTACCCATTAATCGATAAATTAATCGATTTATTAGTTTCGCTGATTTCCATGCCATCAACGAGGACAAATTTACACTTCTTGCCTTTGCTGATTTCTTTTAGTATGTGATAAACGACGCAGTGTATATATTTTCAATTTCAACTTTGATGTGTTTTTGAGAGACAATCCAAAGAGGCTTACAGCCTATTTTTCCATTTGTGGATGCAGAAGAAGTTCGTTGACATCCTCCGGCAGGAACGAGCTCATCTGCTTGTTCTCAATAGTCACTGCTGCGCTAAACAGACACTCGCTTGGCGTTGAAGTGACCGTGTGAGATATAATCTTCTCGCCTTGCTGTGGGTTGCAAACGTCGCCCCTGAAGCTTACAATAGATTTAAATTTCACCTAAAATTTACCCTTCATAGTAGGTGAACTCCTCCAGTCTGTGAAGCGTCTAATACTGAAGCAAGCAAAGAGGGCGAAGGATACGCCGCGCCTCTTCTTTCTCAAGTAACTTATCAGTTAAAGTTAAAAGTGTTGCTGATGTTTCTTCGACCCAACCAACTACAGGTGAGGACACTCGTGAAAGGAATGTAGAAGGCGGGAATAATTGTTTACCCCGAATTCCTGAGTACAATAGAGAGAATAATGAAAAATAACTTATTTTGTGCTTTCGATCCTCTCGGACTAACCCTCCGCCATTGCTGCGCGCAGTTTTTACCATTGTAGGCTCTGCGGTTTTCGAAGGGTGCCCGGCGAATTTCTTCGAGGGCGTGGACGGCGTCTGGCGTGAGCCGAGGAAGGCCACGTCGGCCTCTGCGACTGCGAACACCCCGCTAGCCATGTAGACGTCGTCCTCCCTCTATGTGTTCTCGGCAGTTTGAAGGAAACTCAGCCGGCGGAATGTCCCGAATCGGCACCGTGAATGAATTTCCAGTCAATTGTCCAGCAAAGCCGCCAGGCGTTTCTGTCTGACCCGCCGCCATTGAACGACGCCACGCGCGGCTCGCCCGTCGGCTTCAGGAGAAACGAGAACGTCGCTGGTAACCAACTCGGTGACTTTAGATACATAAAATTCATGACAAAAATGACTTGAATACTCCAGGACTCAGTTAAAATCTGTGGTCTTTGGTTTCTTTCAATCCAAGCTTGCCATATGAGGAAAGCGCATGATGTTTTTTTCTTGTTTTGCTTTGGTTCGTCAGAATTCAACTGATTAACCGGTTGAAAATATTTGTCGGAATTAAAGCATTAATTGATTATTTGGAATGTTAATCGATCGAAAAAAGTAACTAGGTGGAGGTAACTCGTTGCTAGTAACACGTTACGTACATGTCTGGTCATATAAAGCGTTCTAAGTCAAGTCGACGTCTAGTTTTGAATATGAAAATTCGTTCGCTATAATTTTCGCGCAATAAGCGGAAATAAAGACTAAGGTCAACGGGGGTAGTCTTTCTTGCTATTTTGCGTCAATCCCAAAAGTGTATTTACATCCGCAAAGTAAAATGATCGCGTCTTTTTTCATAGCGACAGGAACTGGAAGAGCATGGGGATATGGGAGTTTATAATGGGGCTTGAGTTTTGTTCCTCAGCAATCTTTGTCGCCAAACAATTTCTCTCGGCCAGAAGCTTCTTTAGACGTCAGCTTCCCAGGAACTTTCAGCTGGAACTTTTTTTCTATAAGTAATGACTCATACCATAGACATGGTCTGATGCACACATCACCGAACTCGTACCCAAACACCGTTCACACACGTTCTCAAAACAACACAATAACCAGACAGGCCCAGCGAAGGAAACGACCGGGACTCGCCCATTCATCACAGTATCTTTACAAAAAAAAATAACTTAATAAGCGTGAAAACGTTTATAAATGATCTTCGGGTATAAAAGACACTTCCTTCGCGCGGGTCTCTCTTCATAGGATGACAATATTAGGCGAGACTATTTTTATTGTCACACGTCGCGTAAACTAACACGTTGTCACTACACTCCGCTTCACTTTACTTTGGACCGCAGGGGACGCTACAAGCCATCGTAGCCAATCCAGTGTCGTGTGAGCGTCACGTGACCTTCGAGAGGGGCTCAGTGACGCCAGGGGGCGCGCAGTCACGTGATACTTCGGCTATAGGTGGCGCAAGCCGGCACCTGATTAAAAGGGTTCAGCCGTGCTCACCCATCCATCCACCCATCCACCCTTTTCAACGCTGGGTTGGCTGGGATGACTAGCGCCCGCTGCGGTTCATCGTTAGGTGAAATAGTGTATGGACGGCTAGACAAAACAAAGCGTCGAAGATTGACTACGGGAAAATATGTCAAGAGCCGTCTGCCACACCGCTCTGGGTTTTCCTTTGTGTAAGCGGCACCGTTGTCGTCGTGTCCGTCGGAAAGAGGGGTTTTTAATTTGCGAGGGCAATGATTGCCGCCCGTTTCGAACTTTTCAATTTGCACCACGCCTCGCAGCAGCAAGCGGTGCCCATTGTTGGCCTCGCTTTGTAGCGCGCCGCACCTAATTGCGCAAGGAGGAAGCGAGTTTGTTTTGAGGGGCTGAATGGCGTGGAAAGATGTCTTCGTGGGGGCCGTTCCGTAAGGACACTGTAATAAGACGCGCATTTGTATATCGCTCGCGCGTATGTGTGTGCGTGCGTCTACGTGCGTGTGTTAGTATTCGTGGCTATACATTGGTCTGCGTGTGCTTCCGCCGTGAGCAATTACGCGGCCGTGTGCCGTGCGTCGCGCCTTTGTCGTGCACTCGTCTATCTGCATCTCTGTGAAGTTCTCTGTATTATTCGCTCAATCCATCTGTTTGTACTACTATGTCTGTATGTGCCGGTCTTGGGGATCTGATTATACGCATGCGTGTGCGTGCACGCGAATGTGCAAACATGCGTCGTTTTCACCGGTGCATATCTCTGTGAGTGTCGAGGTCGGTGCGTTTCTTCGTGAGCGTTTTTGTGTGCTTCCACGAGTCTGGAATTAGCCGGCCTCTGCCTGTGATGAATATCTGGGGCTCTGGCAGGCACGGTCAGCACATTAACATGGTCGGTCGGGGAAGAGTCGTGCCAAGAGAACAAAGGCGTGTGTGTGCGTGTGAGTTTATCGGACTGCTCGCACGCGTGTTGCCTCAGGTCGTAGCACGAACGCACGCACACACACGCTGTCTGTCATCTATGCCCGTGTCGCCGTCTTAGATGATGAATCTTTTAGATAAGGTCGTTCGTTGTTTACAATGTAGCTCTCGCGTGTCCGATCATTTTTTCCCGCGCACGGGCTTTCCGCGCTCGTTTCGATCAGAGAGTTCGCGCAACGAAGGAAAAGACACGTTGTAATGATAGGTTTCGGGTGATGGAACGAGGGACCGAAACCCGGGATTGGGTATCCTGGCAGGACTGGCCGATTGGATCGGGACTGATTAGCTTGATGGAACGGCTACGGTCGAAGAGAATACCGACAATTTGAATGCGCTCACTTTGGTAGCTGGCTGGGTAGTTTGCGTCTTCTCTCTCCGCGCACGATTTTTACGGCAATCTGTACATATGACGACGAACTGTCGGCGATAGCCACTTCTTAAGAACAGGTCGATTCATCCTGTCTCACTTATCCTAAATTGTTGCTGAGAGGTTCTGGTTTGGCGACGGGGTCACGGGGGCACGCGACGAGATCCTGGAAAGCCGCACGAGGACTTGGAAATGTCGGGAAGTGTCAACACTTTACTCGCGAGAAAAAAAAATTCAGCGGGAAGAAAAAGTCAAATTTTTACTCGCGATAGAAAAAAAAAAATCAGAGATAAAAGGAGAGAAGAAAGAGAAAGAAAGCAACTGAAATAAAAATGAAATGAAAAAGAAAGGAACAAGAAATAACAACCAGGAGCCGTAGGTATTCGTGCTCTTGTTAACGGATGTTCAAACCAGTATCTCGGAAGCAACAATATATTATCAAAACTGCCACCTGTAGTGTGTACAAAACTCGCGCGTAGAGGTAAGATTTGTTACACACACACACACACACACACACACACACACACACACACACACACACACACACACACACACACACACACACACACACACACACACACACACACACACACACACACACACACACACACACACACACACACACACACACACACACACACACACACACACACACACACACACACAGGGGCGGATGCAGGAATTTCCTGAGAGGGGGGGGTCAGGTGTCGGTCAGCGTACCACATGCTTAGGAACCCTCTCCCTCTCTTCTTCGTTTTACGCCCTATATTTTACATATCCAGAAATCCAGAGGAGGGTCAGGGACATCCCGACCCCCCCTCTAAATCCGCCCCTGCACACACACACGACACACATACAAACGCACATACAAACACACATATACATACATATATATATATATATATTTATGAGGTACAGATGTTTTATCTGTTACTGTTAATTAGTATGTTTTTTTTTTTTGTATGATCTACCGGTTGTATATTAGGTTCGTGTACATGGCACCTAAAATATGGGCCTTATGAATTGTACATATGATTTTACAGCTTTAAATGTGGGTTCAACAAGCATGTCCGACTCAGTCGCCGCGGGGTCACCGTGTTGAGATAATGTATTGTCTCCTAAAAAAATCAGCAGAACCCATCCTTTGGGAATGATTATCTACGTTAATGCGAATAGCATCAAACGGTGCGGAGTTATACGCGTTCGTCAGGTGGCCGGCACACTCTGAGATACGCCAGCCCACTCTTGAGGCGATTCTAAATTTGTTGACACTTTCACAGCCCTGCGCACGATCTCCGCAGCCCAGCACGTGCGTTTGTGTCACTTAGGAAGGCGAGCAAAGCACGCGCCATACGCACAAACACTCAAAATGGTACCGACCAGACTTTCTGGCGTCTCAGCTAGTCTCAACCAATGGTACTCTAAACGGTTGTTTATATCTTTACCATAGGACGCGCCTTACAGCGCTGTCACAGCCTACCGGTGCGCGCGGTTCCATGCACGAGGGCTCATTCCGCTCTCGTGAGGCTGAGCTAGAGGTCTCCCGAGCGCAGGAGAGGGTGAGCTAGAGGAGAGGGTGAGCGCGGGAGAGGGTGGAGCTAGCCCTCGTGCATGGAACGCGCGCGCACCGGTAGCTGTGACAGCGCTGCAAAGCGCGTCCTATGGTAAAGATATAAACAAATGTTTAGAGTGCGGTGAATGACTGCCTTCATAGCTCTGGCAGGTACTGCACTGCACCCGGAACAGTATTCAGAAATTGCACAGGGTTTTTGCTGTTTTAGTATGGAAGTCCACTTGGGAACCCATGCGTCGCGACAATTTGTTCCGTCGTGTATCAGATGGTGGACTCGGCCTTCCCCATTTATTTATACGTCAGTTGGTTTCACGTTTTCTTTTCCTAAGAGACCAGGAGCACCCTTTTCTTCGTGAAGTCATTCAGAATAGACTGGCATGTTCTCTACCTGACTTTATTGTGTCCTCCGTGGGAGACCAAACCTGTTTGTTAGTAGGATATCTTAGAGAAGTAGTCGATGCTTTTCAGTTTTTATCAGTAAGGTTTTCAAGAGAATATTTAATGTCTGTTTCACGTAAAATGTTGACAAGAGATCTTGTGAATATCCTATTTCCAATGCCCATTTACCGCTCAATGTTTAGCGACGTTTCCCAACACGATATACTGCGCCGGGTAAAGAAGATGTCCATCCCCCTGCAGCAAAAACTTTCTTTTCAAATTACATTGTTCAGTGTTACCCACCAAAGTGTGGCTACAAGAGAAAGGAATATTCGTCCCGTGGTCAACAAACTGTACATTATGTAAAACGCCTGAAACCATTGAACATATTTTTATTCACTGTTGGGATGCCATTTTCTTCTGGGATGTTCTGCAGCGCACTCTAAAAAAGGATATTGATATTACACCCTATTCAATTCGTTTCCTACCAGTATCATCTAGAGATAACTTCCCGTATGACATTGTAATGCTCCTAGCATTGTATAGCATGTGGAAGTCCCGCCTCGACATAAGGAATGAGAATTTGCACCCAAAAACTGTACGCCTACATTTCATTGAGCTTGTAATCCGTGTCAAAAGCGTGTATGATATTCAAACAGTAGTTCCTGACTGGCTGCCTCTGTTTAACAGTCTTCAAGACATCAAAGAGTTTTAACATGTGTACTATGATTGTGTAGAGTGAACCTTGAACGACAACGTTGTGATCCTATCGTTTATTCTTCCATGTAATAAAGAAAAAAAAAATGCCTTCATAGCTCTGTGGTTAGCGCGTCTGCCTGCTGATCAAAGGGTCAACGGTTCGAATCCCAGCCGGCGCCGGTCTTTTTATTTATTTATCGACCCGCGGCGTAAGAGGTTAGATAGCCAGATAGATAGATAGATAGATAGATACATAGACGAAAAGTGCGTGAAGTATCCAAAGAATGCTATTCGCATTAAAATATTTGTTTTGAATTTTTAGTTTTACTAGCGAGAGTAAAAACACAAGTATGCACCTTGAAATGAAAGATATGATGAGCAAGTACATGTCACCCGTCACCCGGAAATAACAAAACAAAACAAAACAGAACACACGTTTAATTTTGAAACTAGCGACATTTTCAAACTAAAACCATGCGCTTACAAACACAACAATAACATTTATCTCAGCGTCATAGCGTTCTTACAAGAGCCAATTTTAGACAAGTGAAATTAAGTTAATTTCCAAAACTCGTTCTGAAGCCTTTTCGGGCAGATACATTTTTCAGTGCTCTATCGATTCAAGAAAACACTGTGTTGTAAAGCCAGGTGTATCATTTACAAAATTGACCCGCATGCCTTCCTTGTGACTGAAACAAAATAAACAAATTTATCTTTCTAAAAAAAAACACGAAAAGCAAGTTCTATTATTTTAATTTATGGAACTCCATAACCTAAAACGCGCGGTCAAAAGAAAGTGTCTCCTTTACCTCTATGTTCCTACAGCAAGCATATAGTATTCCTCGACATGTGAACACTTGCGACACAACTACGACCAGCGCAGTGAGACTGTCAACACAGCTAGGTGCCTCCTCACCTAGCTCAGCTTCAGAAAACAAATCGATTTAATTAACACGAACGAGTACAAGTGAGGCCGATTCAGGGAGGAAATGTCAATAAACCAAATCAAAAATGTCTTTTTCCTTCCAGTTCTGATTTCCGGAAAAGTCCGCGCGGACGTATCCCCGTCGCCAATCTCTCTCCGACACCGAAAACAAGCAAACAAACAAACAAACGTACAAACACACACACAAGAAAAACCTCATTCCCAACTACAATTTTCCACTCTGGAACCTTTCTTTGATGGGATCAAAATCGTTTTCGGACGGGTCCCTATATCCTCCCCTTTCTCTGTCTTTGCTTTGCTCCGTTTCGCTGCGGTGCGCAGTGGTGTACGCTGACCAGACGGACAGAGGATCTCAGGTCTGTCGTCTCCGGTGAAGACGGCCTGGAATGGATCTCACGTCAGTTTGCTTTCGACGTCGGTTCAGCGCGTTGAGCAAACCTCGAACCTTCCGTCGTTGGAAACGAACGTCGTATTATTGCCCAAGTCGGCCGCCGCACCGATGTTGGGTTTCTAGCGTCGCTGTTTGTTGGTGTCCAGCTGCTTTTGAAAGTGGACGCGTTGGAAGGATGCCGATTCTTTGATGCTTAAAAAAGCAACAACAACATAGATTGAACTTTTTTGCCGTTTAAACTCAGCGGACCGAAACCTTTCACATATATATATTTTTATTAATGACCCCGAATAGAAATTACGTTGTTTTATAGTTTGAAGTGTATGTTCGTCAACGCGTTTCGGAAATTTTATCGTCACGAGTGCAGACATGTACAAATTACTCAAAAAAGGTAGTTAAGTTAAGTTACTGAGTATCGACGCCAAAAGTAATTGGAGTAGAGTAGAAATTACGCATTTGTAATAGTAATTGAGTAAACTACTAACTACTGTAAAAAGTAGCGAGTTACTTTGAAGTTACTTTCGAAGTTACTTTTTTATATTTTTGTGGTAGCAAAATGAACAGCAGTTTTGATCAGTGAAAAACCCTGCGAGCCTAAAATAAATGCAGTCACTTTATGGCTTGCGTTTTCACCAAAATAGTTTATCCGCTCGCAGAAGCAATTGACTTTCAAAGTTCTTGATAGAAGAGTTTTCCCCTTTTCCTCCTAAAGACGTCCCCAGCCAAGCTAAAAAGACGTTCCAACGACGCGCTGGATGGAACGGCAGCGTTGAATTTGAGAAACAGGCTGTGCAGGGTCGGGTAAGCATGTGAGGTTTGCCTCGGCTAGAAGGTCTTTTTTAACAAACTCTCCTCCTTTTTTTTTTTCTTCGGCAAGTTGAGATTGTTATGACCTCTTTATTCCCACGACGTTCGGGGAGTACGCTGAGCGAGTGCACCTGACCGTCAAGGGTTCAAGTCTCGCGCCACGACGATGAGATCATCCGGACGACTGCGCGTCTCGTTGCAGTGCTGGTGCTACGCTACTGAAAAAAAAAATTGTTTTGGTTTAACAGAAGATGAAACAAAGTATACTTCGCCGCTGACGCCGGGTCCAACAGGGGGGATGCTGCCCTCCCAAGGGTGACTCGCAATCCTCGCCGGCGACTACGGTATCCTGACGAGCCTGACACGCCTGACAAACAAATCGTTTTAAACAAAGAGGATGTCTCCCTGGCGTGGAAGGTCGGAAGGACGCGAAGGATTACGTGAACAAGCATCGTCGCTCGTACAGTTGCAGCTGGAAGCGGGATTATCCGTGTCTGCGTTTGTCCGCGGGGGAGTCCGGCTTTGAAAAGGCGTATGCGCTGACGACGAGGCGACCATGGGAACAGGCGCCCAGCTGCGAGGTCATACGAGTGGCGCCTCCCCAGGAACCCCCAAACCGCTTCAGTCAGAACTCACTAAAGGCAGACAACATGAAAACAACAACAACCCTCGGAGTGTCCCCTTCTTTCACGGTTGCAGCTGGAGGCGCGGCGTCTGCGTGCATTACCGGATTAGGTCAATACCCGACCAAAGCTTGTTAATCATCATCTGCCTGCGTTCGTGCGCGCCGGTGTTATGTTTTGGGTGCTCGTCGCCACCTTGGCCCAAGGACGCCTGTGATGCAGTTCCTACGGCTGCCGAGTAATAGTGCGTGGGAACGGAATGTGAGGGGGCCCCTTCTTCGGGAATGCCACTTCATCTGACGACGTCTTATTTATTTCTGCGCTCAAACTTTCGTGATGAGCAAAATTATCACTAGATTTCGAAAGTAGTTAGTAGTTTGAGTAGAAGTTACCTGAAAAACGTAGTTAAAGTAAACTACTAATTACCTAAATAAAGTTGTAATTGAAAGTTACCAAGTTACTCGGAAAAGTAGTTAAACTACAGTAGTTTGAGTAGAGTAGTTGAACTACGTCCAAGTCTGGCATCGAGTGTATGCGGAGAGCAAGATCGTCTGCTTCTTTTGCAAGGGTTGTGGTGACATCAGAAAACGCCGAGCCTGATTGGCTCTGGTTGAAGGATAGGGGGTAGACCTCAAATCAAGCTGCCTTGATGTCTACCTTCTAGCCTTTCAATAGGAACCAATCAGAGCTCGGCGTTCTGACCTCAACACAACCCCTGCAAAAAGGAGCAGACGAACTCGCGCTCCTCATGGTATTATTTTAAGTGCATAGCATTGTGGCAATCAGCTTGTCAAACGTACGACGTTTCATCGACAGATTCTTTCGTCGACGTGCAATCTGTCATCGAAGCACTCTTCGCCGCATTCACACTGGCGACTCATACCGCATCTGCAAAACGGCTGCCGCGAACGCGGTTGCTTAAAAATGCTGTGCAAATTCACGTGCGGTTGACGATGAAAACAAGCGGATCCGCTTCGCGGTTGTGATTCGAGCGCCAGTGGGAGAATGCAACCTTCCGGCATTCGTCTCATTGACACACGTTTTGACATTTGGTTGAGCTACAACCCCACTGCGTTCGTTCCAGACTTTGTTAAAAAAAAAAAGCTGTCGACGAAGCGTTGTAGAGGAATATCTCCAGAAAATGCGTTTTCTTGAAACGCCACACTCTCTGTCGACAAAAAGTCTATTCAGGAAACCCGTGTCAATCAGTAGTTGTTCACGAAACGTGTTTCCACGAAACGTGTTTTGGGCGAAACGATACGGACTCCATTTATGGAGCCAGCTCCTTAGAGATTTCGTGTCCGCGAATGTAGCCCGGGTGACCTCCCAGTGTCACGTGATGCTATTACGTCATCTCGAAAGGAGCTTTAAATCCGCATTATTTATCGCTCTGATCTAAGGGACTCCCTCCGTGCAGTGCAATCGTCTCTCCCAAGTGGCTTCCGAAATAGTAGAAACACGCGATTTCTTAAAGCGTCAATGTTTTTTTTTTCTTTTGTACTTAGGACACAATGAAGACCACGGTAGTCCGAACAAATGACCATTTATTATTAGTCTCCAGTCTTTGCCTCGTCCTCTTTTATCTCCGTTTCTCACATTGTCGAATGAATGATTTTGGCTCCACACTCCCCCTTATTTTTTTTTTTCGAAACTGGCATCTATTCCGTATTTACTTTTTTAATTTCACTTCCGCGGCATGCCACCGACCTATCAAAACTTTGACAGCCAAAGTTGGACCTCGACGTTGGTCTCTCGCGCCAGCGCGGAGAGAAAGTTGGGAAAATATCGGGACGAACGAGCAAGAAAAGACCTGACAGCAGGGGAAAAAAAGAAAAGAAGGATCAATACCGGTGAGCGACAGAAAAACACAAAACACAAAAACAGTCAATAAAAAAGAAAAAGAAATAATGAAAAAAAAAACCCGATCCTGCCTTGATATTGGAATCCTAGGGTTCCGGGTTTGGGCCGAATGAGATCGTTGGCGAGGAAATACTGCCACGCGAGGCACATGTGCACTCCGCACGACGCTGCGGATGGGACTCGCTCGGCGCGTCGTCGGTCCTCCCATTCAACCTTTGTGCGGAGATCTCCGTGGAGGAAGGAACTGTGTGCGTCTGCACTGCGAGCCTAATCACAATATCTAGGGACGAGATTGGCGAGGAGGAGTTAGTTCATTAGAAGGTTTCTTCGATCGATCTATGACGAGTCCTCGCACGTTCGCTCGAAAGAAACCTTATTCACTGTCGCTGCTATAGAATGTCACCAAGGTTAAAAAATCTTTCTAAAGATTTTTTTTTTGTCAGTTTTAAGGCAGTGGGGGTAGAAAGTTGGTAAATTAAGGCTTGCACACAATATTCTTTTTTTAAAACTGCAAGCTAGGCTACAGCTGGCTCCGATTCATGCTGAGGTTTCAAGCCCAAAAGGCTTGCAGACAGTATGTTTTTAAGACTGCAAGCTGAGCTACAGTCGGCTTTGATTCATACCAAAGTTTCACGTCAAAAAGAAAAAGAAAAAAAAACACGGGGACAAAAAGTAAGAAGCAACACAGGACAAACCGTTGTCCCGCATTGCCTCCTTTGTTTTAGCTTTTTTTTGTGTTGTTTCTTGCTTTTTGTGCCTTGTCCTGTGTTGCCTCTTAATTATATTTGTTCAGATAAAATTAGCGCAAACGACAAGAGAAGAGAAAGGTAGGACAGGACAGAGCGCTACTCACAACTGACGTTTTAATAGAAAAAGACAATAAGGAAGTGAAGCATTTTTAACAATAAAAGGAAGAGGAAAACCCATCAAAAAATACGACCGCGCCCTAGGTTGTCTTGATAAAAGAAGAAGAAAAACGCCAAAATCGTGACTACCTTTGGTCGCTGTACTAAAGGAAGAAGATATAAGAAAAAATCTCAGAAAATAAGCCAGAACATGCAGATGGTGAACCCTTCGTCGGACCTAATGTGAAACACAAGTTAAAATTCTATCTTAATGTACACTACACACTTCTTGCGGCGTATGGATCATTACTGGTGGAGTTCAAGGTAGTGTAGTTCTTTTGGTGAAAGGGTCACCGAAGGGGCGCTGATGCAGGTGTTCCCGCGCGCGATGATGGTTTGCGCCTCGAAAAGTTCTCTAGCTCGTTTGTCGCCGTAACGCCTCAGCACTTTGGTGTTGTTCAACAAAGGCGAGCAGTGACAGTCTCGTACATGCACGGCGAGGTGTCCTGCTGGTGACGACTTTAGTGCAAGGGCATGTTCTCTAAGACGTTCATTAACACATCGCCCAGTCTGTCCCACATAAACTTTCCCGCATGTAAACGGTATCTCATAGATTACACCACAGCTGCAGTCCACGTATTTGTGTCGATGTTTTACTCCACATTGTGCATGTAGTATCTGCGTGTTGTTGATCTTCGGACAGAGCTTCTTCAACTTATCCGGTGCAGATAGCACGACTTCAACATGGAACTTGGAGGCCACCTTCTTTAAGTTATGCGAAATACGATGTATGTATGGCAGGACTGTTGGTCGGTGTCTTCTGTCCCTTTCTTTGTCTCGTTTACCGCGTGAAGTAAGCAAACACTCAGCGACTTCATACACCAGGGAACTCGGGTATCCAGAAGACTTGAGTCTTTGCACTTGGGCATTAAAACTATCACTTGCTGAATGTTCACAAGATTTCTTTAGTGCTGCACTCAAGCAACTGGTAACAATACCGCGTTTTATAAGCTTGGAATGGGCTGAGTCAAACTGTAAAAGTCCTTTCTGGGTTCGTGGTGAGTACATCCAGCATGTATGGTCGTGAGTGAACGTCAGCCTGAGGTCTAAAAATTGCAGGACCGCATTCGCTGGTATCTCAGACGTGAAATTGAGGCCCTTTCCTCCTTCCAAGAAGTCTGAACGTATGTTGTTAATTACTTCTGCCTCTTTGTCATCTGGACAACATGTAAGTAGAACCAAGTAGTCATCCACGTATCGAAAAATACGGGAAATTTGTTTGGTAGACGTTCTGTTAGCATCTCTCTATCACATTGAGACAAGAAAATGTCGCATAAGATAAGAGCGACACATGACCCCATACAAATGCCCTTCTGTTGTATGTAGGTCTGCCATCAAAAGTGACCAGAGTGGCAGAAAGAACATGCCCTTGCGCTAAAGTCGTCACCAGCAGGACACCTCGCCGTGCATGTACGAGACTGTCACTGCTCGCCTTTGTTGAACAACACCAAAGTGCTGAGGCGTTACGGCGACAAACGAGCTAGAGAACTTTTCGAGGCGCAAACCATCATCGCGCGCGGGAACACCTGCATCAGCGCCCCTTCGGTGACCCTTTCACCAAAAGAACTACACTACCTTGAACTCCACCAGTAATGATCCATACGCCGCAAGAAGTGTGTAGTGTACATTAAGATAGAATTTTAACTTGTGTTTCACATTAGGTCCGACGAAGGGTTCACCATCTGCATGTTCTGGCTTATTTTCTGAGATTTTTTCTTATATCTTCTTCCTTTAGTACAGCGACCAAAGGTAGTCACGATTTTGGCGTTTTTCTTCTTCTTTTATCAAGACAACCTAGGGCGCGGTCGTATTTTTTGATGGGTTTTCCTCTTCCTTTTATTGTTAAAAATGCTTCACTTCCTTATTGTCTTTTTCTATTAAAACGTCAGTTGTGAGTAGCGCTCTGTCCTGTCCTACCTTTCTCTTCTCTTGTCGTTTGCGCTAATTTTATCTGATCATGTGTAACCAACTAGCCCAACAGATGATATTGTTGCAATTATATTTGTCCCTGTGTTTTTGGGCGCAAGACCTCAATCTGGGGCTGAATGTGACTCCGTGTCTTCAGACGAACTCTGGCTGTAAACCGATCGCTATGAATCGCTGGCGGGCTACTCAAGCAGCGCCGAAAGTGGTACGTCGCGGTGTTTATCGTATTACCGCGCGTGTGTTATTGCCCGATGAGTGCGACTGTGCTCTTTCAAAATTACGCTCAGTTATTTTTTTATTTATTTTAACGCAATGCGTATTGCGTTGACACTTCTGGCTTTGTGATTCGTACTTTGGTGTTGTTATCAACTTAATTTGCTGCAACCTCATTGGCTGGGAGCCGGAATGATATGCTTGGGACTGGCAACGCCTCCTCTTTCTTAATCTGTCAATAACATCGAGTACGTCACGCTTTGTTAATACGGACTCCGTTGATATCGATATCTCGCTATATATATACAACATTTTCGGGGTCTAACGGCGCAAATACCTGCATTTTGCTCACGTTATTATGGACAACTCACATTATGGACGCTTTGTTTAGGGGGAAGCGAAGGTGTCTATAGTAAGGACACATCACAGTGTGGTTTTAAATGGCCACTCCGGCGAACGTTTGTTTTATAGTCCCTGATTTGTCCAAATATTTGCTAAACACACACACACACACACACACACACGCACACACACACACACACACAAACAAACAAACAAACAAACAAACAGACAGAAGAAAAAACATCTCATCTCTGAAATTGTTCCTCAAATATTAGTTTCAAACAATTTGTTTTTTCGCGAAGTTATTGAATTTACAATGTTGGTCCTCACCATGTTTTTTTAAACCGAAAGTCTCTATATACTGGCAACAATGAAAAAGTGACGCCAGCGGCAGGCAGGGGTTCACTCTTTGGACTGTACAATTTGTTCCCAGCTGATTACAAGCAATTTCGTGGTGTCAAAAGAAATGCTTTGGATTCTCTCCTCAAAACACGCGCAGCACGAAATAAATGCACGGCATGGTTCATTTTTTTTTAGACGACCTGCTTGATATGCAAGCCGGCCTGCCTGCCATTGACATCACAGCACTGAAAAAGCGCGGGTACGTTTGAATGTTGGTCCTGGCGCCATTTTCATTGGTCCCTTTTCACAATAACTATTCTGAATTTCGCTATAATGAATAACAAACCGGAAAAGACAAATGCCGGGGATTCAGAAATTGTATTTAGTTGGGGTAGCTAAACAAATCATCCCAAGGACGCATGAAACGCACCTAGAAATTCCTACGATCAAAGTCCACACGCGCACACGTAGTACGCGCGCGCGCAAGCGAAATCGCGTGTATACGCATTCAAACGCACAGACAGGCATGCGTTTACACGTAAGTGAGCACATTGACAGGCTCGTTCGCGTTTCCGAAACGCCCCCCCCCCCCTCCCCTTATTTTTACGGGGGAATAAGCATACAGAGGGAAGGATCCTTTCGAACAGACTCACTCTTCATCATTACCCTTTTTACTTTTCACGCCTTGAGTCGGAGCGATCCCAAAGAAATTGGAAAAGGAAAACGCGGTGAAGCGCACAAAAGAAAGCGCAGGACCGTCAGACGGCGAAGTCGACTTTTCGTATATCGATTCAGAGTTGAAATAATGTTCCTTCGCAGAGTCGCTTTATTGTTAGCTTTGTTCATGCCATCGTTGCGCCATCTATCCCACGTTCGACGCTTCAATAATACGTTCCATCTCCAGCGTAATAAGGGTATGCATCCTAAAGAGGCCAACGACGAAAGAAAAAACAAAAATGAACGGTGTGTTGCAATGTGGGTTGATACTGTATCGCCCGAGATGGAGCAAGCCGAAAGCTCGTCCGAAGACACTCGCTTGCGAAAGCGCCATGTCATGAGTCGTTCTGGAAGAGGGATTGGTTCGGCCGTCGCAGAACCGTGTTCCGTGCTCACCAGTTGATTGGTTGATCTGGTCGTGGAACATTGTTTGCTAGGTAGCGATTTTCTAAGCTGCCCCGTCGCCTCGCCTTCTGGTTCAGCTTCAGGCATAAAAAATTCGCCGTCCCCATCTTCCGGTGATAGGCACTCGGAAAAGCGCCACGCGTCTCGATCTCGAACACTGATTGGTTCTGTTTTCGCAATGAGGCGGTGCATGCTTCCCTAGCTGATTGGTTCATTTGGACGCGGACCGTTCTCAGTTTAGCAGCGATTGGCTAATCTGCCTTCTAGCTTTCTTTTCGGTCCAACTACGTCTCGAAGGATGTGTCTGTTCCCCCAATTTCCTTCGCTGCTCCTCCGTATTCTTCGATGGCGAAATAAATTCAGTTATCTTTGTCGTAACATTTGTATTTTATTCACAGGCTCTAGAAGACGCTAAGGGCTTATGCGAGGGTGTCTTTTTTCTTTTTGGCTGTTTGTTATTTTGCTCGCATTCTCTTCTAGTTGTATAATTTGTACAGATGAACGTGAACGTCTCCGTCTTAAGGGAAATAAATGATCCATGGCAGACGGCGTCTCTGCTTTCTCCACAGAAAATTAGGGTCTCGCAACGGAGGAAATAAAGCTTCCCTTCTTACCGTGCCACGACGGAGGCTAAAATTCAATTTGAGCGTAGCGTTGCAACATGACGATGCCTCGTGATTGAACCCGGGCTACTTAGTATGCAAATGCGCACGTCGAAAGTGCATTCCGCCACCAAATTCTAATTTTTCACGGGTTAATTGAGTTTCTTCTCGCTAACGCAAAATCCAAAATAATTGTTTTAACGGCAAAAAAAAAGGAAAAAAAAAACGAGATTAAAGAAATTGATGCAGGAGGCCGGCAAACTGCTTGCAATTTGCGGAGAGGTTTGTTATGCTGTTAATCTGTTATACGCATTAGTGTCTTGAGCAAGTCGAACTTGTGCAAGTTGTGGTAGGGGGAGTTTTAACGTTAAGGAGCTCGCGTCGCAGAAAAGCCGGCGTCGGTGGCGTGACGGGAAACTCCTGATTGGTCGGTAGGGTCATGACGTCATAACCACATGACCTCGCGCGTGAACTTCAAACAAGGTGCACAACGCTCACGTGAAACGAACGTAAAGGTCGCCGCATGTCTCAAATGATTTCTCTCTATAAAGTAATTCATTTGCCTTAAAGAAAGATTTAAAGAACTTTGGCCGGGATTCGAGCTTACGACCCTTCGGTTGCGAGCCAGACATGCCTCTGAGTAGGCCACGCAGGGCACGCTTGCACGGCGAATTTAATTTAATTTATTTAACTCTTACGGGCATGCAGTATGGGGCTTAGGGAAATGTCATTGCACTAGCATTGATGCATATAAGGTATGCTTTGAAACTGCCAGATACAGAACTCATCAAACTTATAGCGAACACACGAATGTGTGTTTTCTTATGGCAACACCATCCTAGATAAAGTTTAACAATGGCTGATTCACGTAGCAGTTCCGAATGACCTGTTGAGTCCAACGTCACGGAAACCTTAGCTCGGCTGCCACCAGGATAGCTCTGCCAAAGGAAAGACGCAGTTTGTGTGTTTCATATAAACTTGGTGAGCACTGTGCATACGTGGTACGAGCCATGTTTGAGGATGACCAGAAGGCTGGCCTGAAACGAGCCACTTTCAGGAACATTCAAGGCCCAGATTCTTCAAGGCAAGATATTCTACATACACCCACAAAAGAACATTTCATCTCAGCTTGAGTGTTCCCAGAACTCCTGCTGCCAGTTACTCATTCTTAATCGGCAATGCCCATCGTGCTGGTGATAAAAAAGGAAGGGTCAGTGGGAATTTGCAGACACTGTGCTGTTGAGCTTCGATAGAAGACGACAAAGGGGAGGAAATAAACAAGGCGTTGAGACAGGAGGCTACCAGAGATGCTTTGTGCCATTAACGACAATCAACACAGACACCTTGATATTGGATTAAATCCTGTCTGTAACATCAAACACTAGCCTCTTCCGAAACTCCTGGCCGAGGCTTTGCCGCACTTGAATATTCATCTCGTAGTAGCATGCAGTTTGCATGGCGGGCGCTGACACGCGCACACAACACACGCGAACGACGATAAACACGAACCACAACCAAAACGCCTTGTGCGAATGGAGGAATGAGGAGCCGAGAAACGACAAGCAACCGATCAGCCGACAGAGCCACCATCGCTATGGTTACCAAGCGGCAGAAGACCCGGTTGTATTTGAAACCGGGACTGAATCGCAATCACGTGATGCAGTATCCTGTAAATGATACAAAGGCGCCAATAAATCATTATTTGTTTTTATTATTTACAATGTGTTGTTTGAACCTTAAATAAGGTTGAATATCTGTTCCACTTTATATATCCCTTATGATGACGTTTTGTTGCCTCGGGTTCCGCCACACAGTGTCGTATGGTCGTTTCAGGATCTCCGAAACATAGGAGTTCTAAACGCGGTTTGTGAACCCCAGACGCAATATTTGACCGCGAAACTTAGGAAGCAACACCTTTGGGATTTAATGAACGTAATAAAATTAAAATGAGGTCGGTACATTTTCCTTTTAGGGCCCCTTTGAAACCAAACCTTAAACGTCCTCCAAGTTTTTTTTTATATCGTTTTGTAAAGTTATTGAATGCTTAAAAAACTCATGACGTGGCTCTTCATGTTCAGGCTTTTTTGTTAACTGATTTGTTCTACGGTGTAGTTACATACTAATGCCACAATCACATTGGCAGCGAGCGACAACTTAACAAACGCCACTCCCGGCCTTTCTTGAGTTGTCAGCGACTAGAATGTTTTAACTTATCCCTTATATGACATCTGCAACGTATCAAGTTTTCCACGAATATATCTATATGAAGCAATTCACTTGCAAACACTGTATCCAAGTTATGCGGCTGACACGCATCAGATACCTTGACAAAGTGATCTTCAAAACTAGGGCTAACTACATATTTTCTCCGAGAAAATATAGCTTGGCTTCACTCTCGCACCGCCAAAGTTTAGTAAACGCGAGTCTTTTCTTTTTTTTTTTAATATAAAAATGAACGGGATATGGGCTTCTTTTATACGTCTATGCCAAATATTTGAAAGTGCGGTTGTTTGACTTTTCTGGAGTGTGTGTGGTGCGTTTCTAAAATTGTCAGTAACATATAACATTCATACGTTTCACTGTGAGCCATTCGTTTTATACTTTTTTATTTTTATTTTTAGGACCTGAAGGCCCTAACCTGGACGGAGACCCGTTAAGAGGTGCCAAGTAGATTCGGTAAGTTCGCGGTTCTCTTTTTGCTAGTTCAACCTCATTTTCAGTTATTTTTTAATTTATAGTTTGACTCTTTTGGCCAAGCTTACACAGAGAGGCCGAGACAACAAACGATCACGCAGTGTCTCGTAATGAAATATAACAAACAAGGTAACAACAAAAAAAATAATACATACTACCACACAAAAATACCAGTATATATCAAACTGGCATCAAACTCAAAAATACAAATATAGTGAAAAAAAAAAAGACTTGGGTGATGTTTAGTAAGGCAACATTAAAACAATGTATGGAGTTAATCGCGGAAGTCCATAGAATGTGGATGGCACAGATGCAATTTCTTCTAACACATGACCTCGTTGAAAACTCATACGTATGAAGTAAACGTGCCGATGGAGTGTGTGTTTACAAGTTCTTCGGGAACGTTGTTCCAAACCGCAAGAGTGCGTGCAAAATACCTGTACTTGAAAATATACTTGTGTGCACAAAACCTCGCACATTGCTCTATTGTGTTTGTCGCTAGTTGGCATGTGAGTGTCAGGCGTAAGGACCGGTTCTCTTGGCCGAATCTTACAACTCCAATTACAAAAAATAAAAAAATAAAAAATTAAAATAAACAGCTGGAGTACATGGAAAGAAAGCGAAAGCTCGCGTTGCAGAACCCAGGGATCGTGGTCTATCCTCACACTGGCGGTTTTTATTTGTGCGGACCTTGGAAACCAGGGCAACTCCGCTTCATTTTTGGGTTTTGAAAAAACAAAACAATACAGTCCTCTTCAGTGTGGCCTAAGAAGACCACACGTCAAATATTACGACGCAGTTCTGTCTAAATGTTTCTTAAACGGTCCGGCAACTCGCCAAGTTGCCGGAATCGGCTGACTCGAGCGGGCGGATTCAGGCGCAACCAACACGCGCAGTCAAGGCTACGGCATGGGCAGGGCCAACATTCAGCTAAACGTCATCTTCATGGCCCCCTTTTGCTTGTTTTTTACTTCTCCGATCGAGCGTAGCGCATGACGTCAGCAATGATGCCTCTCTGCGCTCAGCGGTGTCCTTGCGTGATTAGCGTACGCGCTCTGCGCAGCGCCGCTTGGGAGAACGACCGGCCGCCCGCCGTGGTCCCGCCGTTACCGCCGTCTTCCGCGTCACAACCACTGTCGTCGTCTCACCGTTTGTGATTATTGTCTCTCGGAGTTTTCGTCCACACTATGGACACCACGTGCGAGACTTATGCCGCAGTTGTGCAGACGTCGTCGAATGCCATAGACACCAAAACGTGGCGAAGAGTGTGGTGCGAGCAGACGACACTCGCGCCTGCCACAGCCCGCCCCCATCCCGCCCGTCGTTGGGCCGAAAATCACGTGACATCTCGTACCACGTGATGGCCATGTACTGGCGGCCCGAGGCCAATGTTGCCGGACGGAGCCGAAGTTTCGGATTCTCGATTTCCGCTCGTGTTTAAGAATTGGGTTTACAACATATATATCCGGCTCTTCGCGAAGCAAACGTCGTAGTGTCTTTTACTGGGCCTTTTAATTCAAAATCACTCCATTATCACGAAATCTTCGGAATTGAGCAGGGTTGCCCCTTAATGCGATTGGTGTACTGCTCAATGTACTGCGGGATGCATGTGCAAAGAGCTGTTTTAGCAGAACGTTGGCCTGCATCAACCATTGCGTCTCCTGGCGTGCGCTGAAGAGCGTTCTTCGAAGTTACAGCGCGAGCTTCCGCTAGCAATGCCGCTTCGTACCGCTACGCTATGATAAAACTGCCTAAATACCCCAGGTTAGAATAGCACGGCACTGACTAGATTTTACTTGAAAAGCAGACACGCCGCAGAGTGTTTTAAGGCACTTCCGTTGTCTAATCTTTCACTACAACTAATCCGTTTTTCGTAATGATTGGGGCGATGTCGTAATTTGTAGGTTGCATGAGACGTGTTACCGGGTAATCTGAGTGTTCCACACACTCGCATTTACCTCATCCTATACTGAGGAATCCTTCAGAATGTCTTGAACAAGGCAGGTCCTGGAGTTCCCGGAGAAACATCCAGTGAATGTCCATGACAGCCGTTGAACTTGGGGCTCGAACGCCCTGGTTTATCGCCCTTTGAACCATCGGCGCCCCCTTCAGTCTGATGACCCGGTCCTGTCTCTCTTTCTGTCTATTTTTCTCCTCCTCCAAAATCCTTCGCATCACCCTTCCGGCAAAGCCGCCGAGAAGTCCCATTGGACACGCTAATTCGCCCGCGCGCCCTCGCCACAACCCCCAAAAACAAGCACAAGAAGACAGCGACGGATCCGCTGCGAGACGCCCAGAGGCATTTCACCATGGATGCTTCGCTTCATCGATCCTAGCAGAAGCCGGCCTCCATCTATCCAGTTGGCGAGCCATCCGGAGCACACTGTCTTCTTCCCCCGGCGGATCGCTGTCAGTCGGTGACTGGCGCACTGGTATCTTGCCGCCGCCGCTGCCGCCTTACCCACAAAGTGTGTTCTTCTTTCTTCTGCCACAGGCCGAGTTGACGAGCCGTTTTTTTGTTCGGGACCGCTGAAGCATGCGAGGCGGCCGGTCTCGTAGACAGAATGCCCCCGCGGAGCATATGTTGATACCCGGTTTCTTTGCTTGCTTTGGCTTCTTCTGAGTCTGAACTCTGTTCTTCGTGGTCCATTGGTCGCACCCTTTCGCGCCCGCCGGTTTTTTTCTGTTGGGTGCTGGTGAGGTTGGAGATTGGGATTGTGGGGGTGATTTCGGGCGGACCGAGGTCTGACCCTTCGGGGGAATCTCGGAGCATGAATGATCGAACGACGAGAAGTTTGTTTGCGTCAGTGGCGCCTCGCAGTGGCATCATATGTTGTCAGATGGGGTTGTCTTGGCCTCGTGAGTTGCCTTCTTTTCAAGCTATGAAAACACAGGGACGAGATCATCTATACCGCTTCTGTTTTTGACTTCGGAGGGCCTTCACCCCTAGGCAGGTCTTTTACTATTGTGTCCTGTTGAGTTTAGAACACAGCTGAATGCATGCCCTTTTTATCCTCGAATTCCTGTAGGTATGCTTCAAACTTCCTTTTGCGGGGCGGAATTCATGGCGCCGTCCAATATCCCAGAGCTCGTACCAAGTCAGTCCGGTGGCTCAGTCGGAAAGACTTTTTCATGTCGAATCTTGCTGCGTCCTTTATAAAATTATCGGTGTATGCATTTGTAGCTGTTGTCACTAAGGTCTTGTTTGCAGAGTACAATCTGTAAGATACAACGCGTTATTTGAGTGAGATGTTGTGAAATCGGAATGTCGAAACCGATGGAGAGGTGGATACATGAGCTTGCGGGGATGTCAGATCACCGACCTCTGGTTCGAATGATTAGTAGGTCAACTCAATCTTCAAACTCGTTCGAGCGCCGAACGCGGCGTCCGACGTTCGGCGTTCGAACGCGTTTGAACTCCACATAGTACCCTCTGAATCACTGGAATCAGAGCTCGGTGTTCCAACGTCCTCGCGCGCTGTCATCTCCTCATCTTTCTCAATTTCTGCCCGTATATTTAAGCTTTGCGTCAAGAACGGCCAAGGAAAACGGGGCACCCTGTAAAAGATTAAGGCCTCCCTCCCTTGAGAGAACATAGAGATGTTCAGCGTGGAACTGAAGTCTCAGTAATGTCGCACAATAACCGGATTGCCGAAACGTTTGGGCGGGATTTGAACCTGCAAACTAAGAGTCCGCGAAGCAGCCAATTTTAGTGGAAGTCGACAATAGTAGTCCTTCAAATCGAGTTCAAATATCGCACTGTCACACGTATGGTGATACATGAGGTCATCATATATCAGCATTATTCTCAACGTCATTTTTGTAGATTCCTGCGAATTGAACACAATGAACGCGTCGTGGAGTCAAATAACTTCAGGAATGATTTCTTCGGTTATTCGATTCTAGCGTTACTTCCAGTAGGCTTGTTGATGTCACTGGCCTATACATTAACTATTTCTTTTCTTATTAACTATCACGTGGGGTCCATTTCTGTGGCTTCGTTTTTCTCCTCTTTCAAAATAAATCAGTTGGGAGTCAGCGCTCTTACGTTCTATCCTGTCCTTTTCTCTTCCTCCGTGTTCTGTGCGCTGTTTTATCATGTTGAAGTACCAACTAGCTCATATTACTACTTTACTACAACTAACACTAAGCCTCATATTAAGCCTAGCCTTGTTCAATGCCTGGGTAAACAGTTCCGCATAATGTCGTAACTGTACAACGACTCAAAAACACACATCAAAACACTGGACAAGACACGTGTTTAGTTGGGCGAGTCGGTGCATGATCAGAAAAACAAAAAAGTAAAAGAGCGCTCAAACGGACACTAGAAGACAGCGCTGTGTTTGTATGTGTCTTCTACCTGTCCTGGTGTCCTTGCTTGGGCTGTTTTATTTATTGTGGACACTGAACAAGACTAGCGAGCACGTTCTTGGTCCATCCGGAAGTCTGCGGCCATCACGCGCTCGTCATCGCGTTCCGAGCCCGGAGGACCTAGCTGCCGCCCGACCATCAGCCCATACGCGTCCGGCGCCGCACGCGGTTACGTAGCCGAGAGGGGCGAGAAGGGATCATACGGCGGGCACCTGCCCACCGTGTGCCCGCCTGGTCGGAAACGCTCCGTCTTCGCGCTCCTGCTGTCACGCTATGGGAAAGCCCCGCGGACCGTGACCCTTCTGGAAGAAGGAACCTCCGTGGTCCTCTGGCTAGCAGGGCCGGCGTGCGTGACGCTGGAGAAGCACTCCCCAGAGCGTGACAGAGGCGAGACTTTCACCGGGTTCTTGTCTTCTTGTTTTGAGTCCTTTTTTGTGCGCTTTGTTGTTCTTTTTGTTTGGGTCTATGTGTCCGGTCTTCTAGACCCAGAGGGCCCTAGCTTCTTCACCAGGAGTCCCGTGGGGAGCTACTGGTCATTCGAGCTTCGTGACATATGGCACCTCAGGTGTCACGTGAGGGAAGCTTGCGGCTTTTTGTTTTGTTGTTGTTTTTTGTACGTTTCTGGTGTCGTTTTTATGTTGTGTTGTAGAGGGAGGTGTTACTTGATAGAGAAAAGCTAAGCCGTCGTCGTGAGCGGAAGAGAAAATTCCGGCTGGTGTCTTGTGTCCTTTTGACGACGGAGTGAAAGTTCCCCTTTAGATATTTTAGGTACATTTTCAACTTTTTGTTATTACTTATAGCGGGGCGTGTGGGAAGATGACGGTCGTGCCAAGGGTGTGTGAAAATTAGGGGGCTGTTGAAATACCTACTGCAAGCTTTTTCTTTAGGTCTTCTTTTTTTTTCTCTTTACGTTAAAGGTTTTTTCAAGTTGGTTGCTGCGGTTGTGCGGGGAGGGGGAAGGGGGACTTTGCGGAATTTGTTTGTTCGGAAATCGGCACCGGTTGAAGTGCATGGAATTGGTGGGACGCCCGATCGTGCTTTCGGCGTGTTTGAGAATCTTTTGATGGCCGGTTCCGGGTCACACGCCCTAAGATGTGGACGGATCGCACACGCATATGTGGCATGAACCAGTCGCTGGGAAGGGGTGGAGTAACCATCAGCATTCTTAGAAGGGGTTTTTCTTTGTTTTCGTTTCCCGTTGTTGTTTGAAGGCCTACAGAAATTCGATGGTTGGAGTTTAGCCAATAGTCCAGATACGACAGCGTAATTAACAGGCTCCACCAGTGGCGTACGCAGGATTTCATTTCAGGGGGGGGGCTGGACCATTTGGTTTTGGGATGATTATGATACATAAAAATGATGCCCCGGAACTTCCCCACCAGGAAGGCATTTTCATTTTACTTTTTTTATTTACAAGTCACGTCAAAAGAAAACACCAGAGTTAGCAGAAAACAAGAATCATAAAACAAATATTTTGTAAAGCACGACTCCAATGCATGAAGCCTCCACCCTACTGAAAAAAATTATATGAATTTATTTCTGATATGTTTATTGGACACCTGTTTCATATCAGAACTTATTATTTCATATCAGTTTCATATGCCGCATATCAGTTACACTAGGCTAGGTGGCGCTAGGTACCACCTCATTCATGTGCTACAAAAATATTTTTATTTACTCACACCACCATCTAGATACATTACGCATACCACTAGCATCAGCTGAATATATACATTGAGCGCATACACATACACGGCACAACAAACATGAATACAACAGCACACCCAATAACTACTTCCGAGCTCTGCGTTTCCGCCTTTTATACAGGTCGTTTTGTAAGTACGGAGTTTTTCGGTGACCACCTAAGCAATAAATAATATTCTCAGCATGTTGGATTTTTTCAGTAATGTCATACCTCTGAGAGTATTTTGAACGGCTCAGGGATGAATCTCTTAATAAAAAGTAAACGCTCATGCCGTAATTATTTGAAAGCCAGTAAACCGCTGCTCCACTGCGGCAAGTCGTATACTGAAAAACATTATATAAAATTATTTCTGATATGTTTATTGGACACATTCATATCAGTTAGCATATGTTGCATATCCGTTCTTATATGCCACATATCAGTTTTTGGTTGTTTCATATCAGTTTCATAATATCGCATATCAGTTTTTGGGTATTTCATATCAGTTTCATATGTCGCATATCGGTTTTGGGATAGTTCATATCAGTTATTATATGCCACATATCAGTTTTTGGTTATTTCATATCAGTTTCATATATCGCATATCAGTTTTTGGAGTGTTTCATATCAGTTTCCTATGTCGCATATCAGTTTTTGGATATTTCTAATCAGTTGTTATATAGATTCATATAATTTGTTTCAGTAGGGCAGTCAGCAGGGCTGATAAAACAATGATGCATATGTAGAAACGCGGAACACCTTGATGGATAGACGATAAACAGTGGAAAGCTGCTCCGCCATAAATTGCCCCCTACTCTTAACCTGATCTAACCGGCAAAAGTCTCCACGTGATTTGTTCGTCGGTGTCGATTTCTAAGGTTCCCAAAAGTCCGCTCACTAACAATAATAATAATAATAATAATAATTTTTATTTGCACGAGAAAGTTTGCCCACTCAGCGTCGTGCAAGGCTAGACAGAAAGGTCAGTACACCTTGTGCACATGCGCCTGCTAGCCCGCCGCTGAGTAGGTGTAAACATAAACAAACGAGTAGTCGTAACTACAAGATAAAAATAACAAATCTGCACGTGTGGAAACAACTAATGCTCAGAACCTAGAGGGGAAGATAAAACGACTGGCTGTGCCTCAACCCACCCCCACGCAGACCACGGCGGAGGCCCCAGCCACAAGCCCAAACCCGCGAGCGCACCGCTGTGTGTGGTGCATCCCGCGCAGCCGAGCCCGCAACCGCGGCCCCCGCCACGCCCCGCCCCAGGGTGACAGGAAGCACGCGCGAAGACCCTCGGGTGAACTAGGGGTGCCTTCATGCGCGCTTTGCTTGAGGTGATGACATCTGGCCATTTTGTTTCTAACGTTTATTTTTATTTTTTGTCCTCAAGCGCGTGAAAGAGCGTGTCCTGCACGCGCTCGTGGCGTTGACTGTGCTACAGCGACATTTTGTTTCCTGCGATTTCTTTGTATTTTTCCTGTGAGCGCGTGCTGTCGGCATCGGGTACTACAAACGATGGCATCACCCCTAAACAGAGGGACATCGAGGCACTCGTCGGGTGAACCTTACGGGCCATCAACTCGTGAAGAGATGCTGGCCATATCGTCTGCATAGCTCATGGGATTCCTCCCTGCCCCGCGGAAGAGGCTTGCGCTCCTCAGCGGGAACAGAGAGAAGCTCACCTACGCGAAAGTCAAGGAAGTCACACAGCGCAACAAAGGGACGATGTAAAATGGTTTACACACTCACATATTGCACTTGGCTCTCGTCCCGAGGCAGCAGGTCGCACACCTCGCGCCCCTATCTCGCGCGGTTCTCAAACTGCCGATGACAACTTCCGTACTCGAACCTTGAACCGCAAATCCCGCTCATTTAGGCGCCTATATTCACTTTGCTAAGACTTTTTCCCGCCATTCGAGGAGCCAATCAGATATCGCTCTTTTTAGACAAATGGGAGCCATGCAGTAAAAAACAAACAGACAATACAAAAATCCAATTAAGAAAGGACACCGTGCCTAGACCCCGGAAAACTCCCAAAAACCTTCGCCCTAACTGTCGACCGTCAGCCGGACAGCGCTTCCAAGAAAAACCCCTCGTCGGGGTGCAAGAGCAGTACCGACGCTTCTTTTACATCGAGGGGCCTCGCTGCGCTCGAGCGAAGCACAGCGCATGGTACGCACCCAGAGCAGGGGGTCCTCGAGGAACAATTAAAGGACAACTCCGCTTCATTTTTGATATTAAGAAAACTATGCAGCCCTCTTCAGTATCATATAGGAAGACCCCATGTCAAATATTACGATCTAATTCGGTCTATAGACCCTTTCTTCAAGGGCGCCGCCATCTTGAATTGTCGTCACTTCCAGTATGGGCGAAAACATTGTTTTGCCATCGCCACGCCAAAAGAATGCATTTAGGAGAATAGCGTAACCGTCCCCCATGCCCGTTTTCTCTCCCCTCTATTTTTTTACTACTTACAGGTTGAAACGTTTTATTATTTTCTTTTACTGTCGCCCATACCGGACATGCCTACTTGGCGGTCGGGGGCGAGAGTAAGCAGAAAAGGTCTATATATTTAGTAAACTGGCCAGCAAACCTTCAAACGAGCCAAGTCGCCTAAATATGCCAACTCTAGCGTGCGACGTGAGGCGCAATCGTCAGCGCAGTCAACGCGACGGAGCTGGAGCGGCCAACGTTGAACCACTACGCCAGACGGCATGACTACGCCATTCTCCACGTTTTGATTGTTTTTACTTCTCAGAGCGAAATTGAACGATGACGTCATGAGTTTATCCTCCCGGTGTTGGCTCTACGGCGTCCACGTGATCACCGTAACGCGGATGCGCTAGTTTGCGCTGCCCTGCGCGCTTATCGCATGTCTGGTTTCTCCGCTCCCCTCTCCTCTTTCGTCTTCTCCCCTTCCCCTTCCCTGGGCCTATCACCGTCCACGCCATGCGAAGCGACCTGCCCGCGTTGCGTGTCCTGTACCTCGCCCCCGTGAACGTCACAAGACCACGTGGTTCGACGTGACGTGGCCACTGACTCTGAGGACACGAGACCAATGTTGCCTGACGCAACCGAAGTTTCGGTTTCGGTATCAGCTGATGTTTAAATCTAAGATTACACAAATAATATTCCACATTTCGCGAATCCGAAGACGTAGAGCTGTTGAGTAGTACTTTGTGAAATGGAATCACATGTAAGCCTAAATTTTTCGGAATTGAGCGGAGCTGCCCTTTAAGACAGGGGACTCCGGAGGGCCGCCCGTGGCGACGACAAACCAGCTTTGGCGGCTCCGCGAGAGGGACATGGGGCACTCGCGAAGCATTAAAAGTAGAAGTAAAGGAATATATTGTTAATTGATTATTCTCCAGTCATACTAGATAAAAGGCGTTAAAACTACGCATTTTTTATTGTGTTTACTATGGCATAAATGGCATATTGCATTCCCTTCCCTTTTATTTCCTTTTTTTTGTTTACAACTTCTGCACGAAGTTTGATATTGATAAACCCGAGAGTTAGTGACCTCGCCGACTCCCCCCCCCCCTCGAAAATTTCTCGCGGGGCCGCGGCCCCTCCTGCCCCCCCCCCCTGTGTACGCCACTGGGCTCCACGGTGCAGAGCGAGCTTACGTTAGCGAAACGACTGTGACATGCATAAAGTTTAACCAGTACTCAGATCATTTTTTTGAGCTCATGCTAAAATCCTAACCAATGACTGTCAGACAAAAAAGTGAAAGCCGTTTACAACTCCCTGTAACGCCGAATTAGAGCGCAGCTCTTGAGGAGGAGGAGGGAAGAGTACGGGGGGGGCTAGTGACCTCGGGGGGGGGGGAGGTCACGTGACGTCACTGATGACGTCATCAATGATGATGACGATGACAATGCGGATGCCGATGACGTCATCAGTGACGTCGCCGATGACGTCATCGTCATCCGTATCGTCATCGTCATCATCACACGTGACCTCGGGCGGTCACGTGACCTGGGGGCCACGTGACCTGGGGACCACGTGACCTGGGGGGTCACATGACCTCGGGGGGGAGGGGAGGTCACGTGACCTTGGGGTCACGTGACCTCGGGCGGTTACGCGCCGACGGCGACGCCGCTCAAGCCGGAAACGAGCGCCTAAGAGCTGCGCTCTAAAAAAAATAAGCACAGCGACTTCCAATACATACGGCATAGGCTAGCCTTCCAGGCATGCCAAGTCGAAGCTCTTGATGATATGGGGACGACTAGTATTTCGCGTATTTGTTTTATCATTTGTTGAACAACATATTCACCAAAAAATGTATATTTAGGCCAGCTGATGTATGCTGAACAATATGGTGAACCCTGAGATTGGGGTGGAACAGAAAACACACTGTGTTCGTCAGCAGTGCCGTGTCTGTTGTGTTCAAGACTCGACACTTTTACGCAATTTATTTTCTCCTTCCTCTCCTCTTTAAACGTCTTCCCACACCGTGCAGAGAGTAGCCAACCTGGACAATTACTCAGGTTAACCTCTTTTTCTTTCTTCCGTCCTCCCTTTTCGTTTTCAGACTCTCTTACTGTCTACTTTTTTCAGTCTTGATTTAAGGGTTAGCATCATGTTCAACATGTTAACCACCACCTAAAAGGCCCCTGACAGCCATTAAAATTATATTAAAAAAACTATCATCGCCTTCTAATTTTTGTGAAATATTACCAACCACCAACAGGCAGAGCAGAAGTGTCTAGCCAATGGCGGGCCAGGTAGGCATCATGGCGGCTGTTTTGCCACCATGATTTTACTTTAGAGCAGGGTTTGATCTAAAATTTTCAACTTGGAGGGGCGTCCCAATTTTTTTTGTGGGGGGGAGAGGGGGGGGGGGGTTGTAGGGGGTGTGTGGGGAGAGAGATGTAGCCTTGCATGTGCTTTGCGCAGAAAATTCTGGGAGGTGTCAGGCTCACCCCGGGGGGGGGGGGGGGGGGTCTGTATAAGTCAGTGATTTTGAGTGTCGTCGAACTGTAAACACCGGAGACAGGCGACTGAGTATGGTAAGGGGATACTGAACCGAAATTTCGAGCTCACAAAACAGGGCTGGAGCGATAGGCAGGATGCTGCACAACCCAAAAACACCACTCATATACAATATATCTAAAGGATGGCCGCATTTCTGGAAAAGCAATGCGCGACTGAACACGGCCGACGAGACATGTGACGTCACGACTCTCGTTCCCTCTCCTCCTCGCTTCATCCCGCCGAGCTGTAGAACCGAAGGGAGGAGGAGAGAAGCGAGGCCGCTTTCCCTCATTCTCAACCTTTCCAGGGGGTCGTGACGTCAGAGTCCTCGCTTGATCGAACCCTTCTCTTCCAAAAATACGGCCATCCGTTTGAGATATCGATCTATCAGTGAGTTTTTGGAGTTCGCAGCGTCCCGTACAACGCCTCTGCGGCCTTATTTCACGAAACTCATATTTCCGCTCAGTATCCCTTTAACTGACCGCATCTTAGAGCACGTGACGCCAAACCTGGGTTACAGATCTATGCGATCCGGGGTTCGATCCTTACCCGTGCCCATTTAGATCTGCACAGCAGCGTACCGGCGTTCGGTCGTGTATCACGTATACTGTTGGATGCACGTTAAAGACTCTCAGGCTAGCCGTCATCGGACTGGCTGAATGTTTGATCTACAGCGTGTAAAACGTTACGCGATACCTCAAAGAGGCCGATTATACTCGAGGTGTCCATACTTCTAACGACCCGGTAGATCGACGGGTCATCGTATGACGAAAGTGTCTGCCATATACCCATAAATTTGTCACTAAACCGCAGTGACTCTGGTGATACATCACACACAAAATACAGTATGCGGACACTGTTTAAAGAGAGTCTTTTTTTGTACTACGGTTCTTTAACATTGGGAATACAAAAACAGCCTGCAGAGATGTTGGAGTCATGCATACGCATAAAGCAAACATGCTGAACACATGCGCTTGCGGCATTCCGCAGACAATTCTGTCGTCGTGTGTGCAGCGAAAATCGTGTAATTCATGTGACGTGTAAGCCGTGTGAATGAGGGTTTACTTCGTACATATGTGCACAGTGCTTTGAACATGTCTGTTGACACTTTTTGTATCCCCCACGTGACGGACAGTCACGCTAGGAAGAAACAGTCCTCAGACACTTTTGCAGACTGTCTGAAGCTGTCCGAGGAGTCACCCATCCTGCGTTTTAGACGAAACTGAAACCTGTTACAATGTCTTCGCGTGCGGGCGCGCTGGGTGATGGGAGAGACGCGTCCAAGCGACGACTGACTGACCGAAAGGCGACTGCGCTGGGCGACACTCCTCGGGACAGCCTCGCCGTCGGAGGCGACGATCCGCATCAGGACCGCCTGGCTGTCTTTGTTGCAAACTCGTTTTTGATAGCACGATGCAGAAAAAAAAATGTTCGCCGACTTTGCGCATACCGACTAACGTCTACCCGTTACGCCCCTGCGGAGGTGACGAACCGTTTCAGCTCGGATGAAAAGGCGAGGCGAGGACATGGAGCTTCCTGGTGGGCGAGATTCATTCGAAGGCGGGGGCCCCTTTAGTGTGCGTCATCTTTTCGTGTCGCCGTCTATTTTGGTGATCTTCCACATTTTTGTGCTGGTTTGTCAGGTTGAATGGAAACAGGTACGAGATATACTGCGGGCGACACTGAACGAAAGCCACACTAAAAGTGTTTCCATCCTTAAGGGTATAAATTAGCTCGTCCCCTGGCTAACACCTCAAGGGTGTTACAGCAACACCCTTATGATGAGCATGGTGCATGTAAGCCCTGAGACTGGGATGAAAAGGCGGTCTGGGACAAAATGAACCCGGACAAGTTAGTCCCGGACAAGATGGTCCCAGACGAAATGGTCCCAAATGTAAACCCGGACAAAATGGTCCCAACTGATTGTTTTTACACTTTGGGCACTCTTCCATAGTTTTAGTGAACGGCTACTCCGAAGCTTTATTCACTACAGGTGTAAGAGGTGTTCAAGCTTTTCGTTTATATATATCTAGGAAACAACCAAACGAGCCGAAAAGTTCAGTAACTTTTCGCTTCATATTTGGAGTAAACATAATGCTTTAAGAATAAATGCGAATAAAACGAAGGCAGTTTGCTTGATTCAAAAACATAGGCGTGTCAATATTACTAAGAACATTTTTTTTAAATTCTACTCAAATTGAAATTGTTTCCAAGTTTGAAACCTGTAGGCGTCGTTTTTCAAGAAAACCTATAATGGGATGACCATATCAATTATATTATATCTAAGTTATCTAGTGTAGTTGGTATTGTATATCGTAATAAACACATCTTACCACTCAGAACAAAGTTAATTTTATACAATTCATTATTCTATTCACATTTAAATTATGGTCATCTCATATGGGGCACCACAACTTATACCAACCTCCAGAAAATATACATGTTGCAAAAAAAGATACTAAGAAGTATATGTAATGTTGACATTGAATATCCAGTTAGTGATATTTTTGGTCAACTTGGTATAATAAAAGTTTTTGATTTATACAAATATCGTTTATGTGCAAAATATATTATTGAAAAAATCTACCCCAGCGTCACCTAGAAAACCTAGCAAACCTAAAACTAAAAGTATATACGTATCCGACACGGACTAAGGAACCCTGGGAAGTACCATTTTCTAGGACTAATTACGGCAATCAAACTATGGCATATACTTTACCAAATATCCTTAATCAGCTGACTAGGCAAGATATAGATATCAACAGTACATCGGTGAGCATTTTAAGGGAATATTTTATTTCAAACTTTATTATCAACAATGAGCGCTGATTATGTTGCGCTTAGTTTGAATGCACTGTGTGTTTGTTGATTCAATATGTTATTGCTTTGTGAAACGCTGTTTCTTTTGTGTGATGATTTTTCATTTATGCTTATGAATTTGTAAAGTTTCATTGTATAATTCCTCTGGTGCTTGCTTTGCGACTGCTTGTTTTGGGGTGGCTAGGGGCCAGTCAAGCTGTTTTACAGCTTTTTTCCCTAGTCACCTTTCAACTTTTTGCTGAAAAATAAAAAATGTATTATTAAAAAAAAATTATATTACCGCTTATCACCCCTATTCGCATAAGTCAGTGCCAGGCCCGTAGCCGGGGGGGGGGGGGGGTCGCTCCAGGACGGCTTCGAGAATGTCAAACAAAGGGCTCCTTTTTTTCTTTCTTGCTTTTTACAAACACGTCGGTTTCAGCGAAGCACTTACGTGCACACGATGGCCCACCGGTTTACGCGTGCATAGCCTCCAGATTTTACACAGATGTATTTTTCACATGCAAATCGAGGCTGGGCGTGTACACTAACGCTTCGATCCCATTTTGGACGTTCCTTAATTATAAATCGGGTTCTTAACGCATCACGCTTGTATTTACTACAGAGGTGCAGAAAGGTTGTGGACGCTTTTACTTAAAATTATGGAAAGGTCGGCTCACCTGAGTAAACCACGGAAAAAAGTTAAAAAGCTACGTTTTTCCTATACTTCGCATGTACACTTACATACTATTTTGTGTCCCTTTTTTCGTTTATTTGGGCGAAGTAAAGCCAATAATAGGTAAGCCAATTTTATTTTATTTTCATTTAGCAAATTTTTTGAATCGTAATAAACGCCAGAAAAACCCAGAGCGATTTTTTATGATTACAAAAAAAGGTTTAGCAATAATTTTTCCATAGACAAAACCAGTTTATCTTTTTTATATTATTTTGACTGCGGAGGGTTCATGTATTCATACTCTCTAGTAATGAATGCACCACTTTCGGGCACCTCTGTAGTGAATTCCTTGGCGCTAGACGTTGAGAAATCGAATTTTGCGGGCCGTCCAATTTGGGATTGAAGCGTTTTAGCGTACACGCGGTGCAAACGCGTTGACTAAAAGCGGAAGGTCGCGACTCGCACTCTGTGCTTGATTGTACTAGCCGTTGATAATTAGGATATACAAAAAGGTTAACGATCGTTAGTACATTTTGTTTTCAGCAGTGTTCTATCAGTTCGTAGGGTCGCGTGCACTCTTAGTTTAGTAAAACGTATGCGTGTGGGATGAAAAAAGTCGCATCTTGGGAAAATGCTTCCTGAAACTTTTGAATAAGCGTACCGGAGCAGCAAGAAAATGCGTGTACATGATTAATGAAATACAAATCATGCACACACTACGTATTTGTGATGGCGTGTTATGGAACCTTTTTTTTCTTCTCGTGATGAAGTGTCGAAGATTATAGATACATTATTTCATATGACGTAGTATATGCATTGTATATTATTTCTATACTATACATTTTTCTTCTCCTTGACCCAACTACTTGAATGCAGTGTGTTTTAAATTGAATATGTAAGCTTTAAAAGGATTAACTTTTCATAACTTAAGTATGCAGTAAAACATTTTCCTTTTCTATGTTTAATTTGCGTCAAATGCAAACAATCGCCTACCCTCTGAAGAGCAACCAAACTATGCTGAAAAATTTATCTGGGACCATTTTGTCCGAGTTTCCGCTTAAGACTATTTGTCATGGGCCATTTTGACCGGGACCATTTTGTCCGGGACCATTTTGTCCGGGACCATTTTGTACTGATCCCATGGAAAGGAGTTAAAGCAGTAACAAAGACAGAAAAAAAAAGCGAGATAGACAGCGTCTAAAAATAATAAGGGGTGGGGGGAGACTCTGGATGCTGTCTGTACTTTTTTTCTGTTTCTATGACTGGTTTACTCCTTTCAACTTAGTCTCAGGGTTTACCATCATGTTTTATATACACCAGCTCTCCTGAACTTTATGCATTTTTACTAGAGTCTAGGGGTGTGCGAGTACTGGTTGAAATCAAATAGCACTTCGTACACACATGTATGTTTCGTACATTTGTGCAGACAGTTGTTGTGTGACCAATGCGGACTGTACCGCAAGGTCCTGCAGTCACGTTGGTCTCGGACAGCAGGGAGTTCTACGGAACCATTTTGGGGTTTTAGGGAACACGTCTTGGACAGTAGGGAGTTTTAGGGAACCGCTTTTTTTGGAGGGGGGGCTTAGGGAACACGCTTCGACAGTAAGAAGATTTAGAGAACCGTTTTTGGATCTTAGGGAACACGGCTTCGGACAGTAGGAGGAGTTTCAGGGAAACCGTTTTTGGAGTTTTGGGAAACCGTTTTTGGGCTTTAGGGAACACGCCTCGGACAGTAGGGAGTTCTAGGAAACCGTTTTGGGGGAGGGGGTGTTCAGGGAATACGTTTTGGACGGTAGGGAATTTTAGGGAACCGTTTTTGGGTCACAGGGAACACGCCTCCGGACAGTAGGGAGTTTTGAGGAGAGTCATTTTGCACATCCGATTCGGCGCACGATGTGCCCTGCGGTACAAACTGCGCATGCGCCACCACAAAAGAGTCGCACATGCGCAGTTCGTACCAGAGGTGCACATCGCGTACCGTATCGGAAGTGCAGAAGCTGTTCCCTAAACTCCTCTCTAATGTCTTCAGACTGTCTTTTTGTACACGCTGTGTGAACAGTGCGACGGCTTTTTGAGGGCGTTTGCACTTTTTCGTGTGTACGAGATACGCAGATCTCCGGGGATCGTGTTAGGTAAAAGCTGACGAACCGGTAGAGAAGATCGAAGGGATCGGGCAGTTGACCCGGAGATCCGAGCAGTGCATTGAATTCACGACACATAAATCGCTGCATCCCTCCCCTTCTACATTCAGTCTATCTTAAGCGGGTTACAAGTTTAGAAGCCGCCGTGCGTTGCTCCCGCAGCACAACGCAACCCGAAAACGAATGCAGAAGCAAACCAATGGTCATAAAAAAGAATGTCGATCTGCATGTTTTGTTTAGTTTGTGTTTTATTTTTTGAAACGGATACCATAAATTCCTTAGCCCCTTGGTTCACTGACATGTGAGCGACCGCGTTTAAAAGACTCCTTTCTCGAGAACCAGCTTAGGGGCGTCCTTACGATGCCGGCATATGCTAATACAGAAACAAAAACGCGTTTTTTTTTAATGGTTGCGCATTTTCCGACGTAACGTACATCTAACTAGACTATACCGCGATCGCAGCGGTCTCGATATTCATGAACTTTTTTGTGGTTGGTTTCTTTTTCACCAAGACGGGCTTGATTTCTAATACTCTCCCCACTTCATCCATTATGCATAAAAGGCTCCGTGTGGAACGCCTTTCTCCGTATGAGGCTACGGAGGTATATATATATATATATATATGACCTCCTATAATATGACTTTTGGGTTCACTCTAAGTAATCTGGAGTGTCTACATTTCCAGCAAAGCACTTGGGAGTAGCAATCGCTGCAATCTAAGGAAAAGCTCGGCCAATGACGTCGCTTAAAATATGTTTAGAGCCTGAAAGAAACATTTTCACTGTGGCACTGAGCGTTTCCCCCTCAGTGCCTGCGAGATGCAGCGATGGACCCCGGAGAGCTTGGCAGGAAAGTGTAGACGCTCTACATTTCTTATATTCCAGTTCACGCTATAGTCGGTGACCGGTTAACTTCCGTTATGCTACTGTTGCACGAACCTCATTTACTGCACGTACTGCCTGCTATTCGCTTCTCTAGTCGGGGGAACTACGACCTCCACAATAGTCTCCCAACAAATACGCGCACTCTTCAGAAAAGAAGAAAGAAAAAAGAAGAAATTGATTCGTATGTGTATGTCACGCAACGTACGAGAGTCGTTCGCTAGCCATTGTTTCGTCGGTTCGAGTATTGTTCAAATTCCAAATGGGTATAGTTACAAACTCGCGCTTTTCCCTTAAAACAACTTTTCTCTTTAGACACAATGTCAATGTTCACCGAACCGATTCCCGCCACGGAACCTAGGGAGTCAGTCGGTGGGACTCCGCCCAGAGGCCGAGACAGGGTCAGCGCCGCGCACTCCGGAACTATGTTAACGCCCGTATAGATGTCAGATCTACCCTCCCCGGCGTCTACATCGTTTTTGCGCGCTTAGTGCAGAAATAATTGAGTGAGTCGTCGTAAAGTTTAACCTCAATATTTCTCTAACGGTTTCTCCCACAGGTGTCCTAACTTCAGGTGAAGTTATGGATAGATTGATTGTAGCTTCTTAGTAGTTCCTTTTTCGCAATGTATTATACACTTATGCCTTTTCCGGTATTGTCTTCATAAATGTGCCAGTACGCTTTGTACTCACCTTTACTTTTTTCTAGGATGCGTTTCTCTTTTTTTTGTTACGGGGGCTTTTTTTCTACCTTTCTCTTCCCAAAATGGGGACAAACGAAGGGCTTGAGTGCAGGGGAAGCTCCTGCCAACCTCTTCCACTTTAGCAGAGCGAGCACCGGAGAGGAGGCGACCTCCTTTCCGGCGTTTGGCTCTGTGCGGTGGAAAGTGGCGTAGGGAGGAGCTTCCCCTTTAACCTGTCACCAACTTCAAGTTCGAGGGCGGCCGATATGCTGTATGCGTTTCGACAGCGCCAATCAAGTTTACATCGTCGCGGCGCTCGTCGCCTTTGCCTGCTCATCCTCGCTAACACCAATGCGGGGTCGTAAGATCGTCTGCTTCTTTTTGCAGGGGGTGGTGGTGACGTCAGAACGACGATCGGGCACTGATTGGCTCTGACTGAAGGATAGCGGTACAGACCTTTCCAAATATCGCCTTCTGGGCGCTGCCATCTTTGGCTTCTGGGCTGTGGAAGGCGTTCTGAGCGTGCGCAGTAGCTGTCTTCAACGAAATATGAGACGCCACGAATGCGAAACGGTCCAGTGACTCAGCATTTTTCGACTGGAAGATAAGAGCTGGAACGGTCTATATAGACCTCGAGGCTGCCTGCGTGATATGCCTGCTGCTGAATCAGAGCCAATCAGAGCTCTGGCGTTTAGACGTCACCCCGGGCAATTCTGTGCAAAAGAAGCAGACGATCTTGCGCTCCGCGTTAGCACACGTACACACGGACGAAAGAACAGGAGCACGCGCTCATTTGCTGCGCGTGACCACACTTTACCCGAGGATAACAAACGCAAAGGCGACGAACGCGGTAACAGGTTAGACTTCTGGGTCTGCTTGATTGGCTCTGGCGGATCGCTCGGACTTGGTGTGTGAAGCGAGAGTTATGGAGTGCTGGTTTTCACCCGCCCGCGACAGGCTCGATTTCGCATAATACTCCCTGCGCGCGCTTCATCCATTATGCATAGAAAGGCTCAGCGTGAAACGCCTTTCACCGTATATACCTATATATAGGCTGTGAAGGTCTCTATAGCCCCGCTATAATGCGTGCGACTTGGGGAGACCCGGCGGCCAAGCCCCGCGCACGACTACCCTCAGCGCGTCAGCGGTGGCACGGCGCGGATATCTCCTTAATATGCAAATATCCTCCACCGCGGGATTAAGAGACTGCCTAATCCCCCGGCTCGTTGCGTATTCTATGCTCGCCGCGAAAAGCTGTCCTGCGAGATTAATGCGCAGCTAATCGCTTGCCAGCACATTACTTTGCGAGAGCCGCGCCGTCTTTTTACTTGTTTTCTTCTTTTTTCGGTGTTTTTTGTTGCGCCTTTTTTGGCTTCCCCTCCTCGTTTCTTTCTCTATTTTTTTTGGTCTCGATTGGTTTTTTAGTTTTTGGGGAGATTTATAGCCTCGCGGGACTTTTACTGGCATGAGAGCTAATTGAAATACGTCGGTCTTTAACCCGCTCTCTGTGGGCCAACTTTCATATTCGAAAGGCTTATCTATGGGTATAGCCAACATTGTGAGCTGGGATCAATACGTGAATACGACAATTGTATATCAGTAGAGACACTAAAAATCAGCAGAACCCATCCTTTGGGAATGATTATCTACGTTAATGCGAATAGCATCAAACGGTGCGGAGTTATGCGCGTTCGTCAGGTGGCCGGCACACTCTAGATACGCCAGCCCACTCTTGAGGCGATTCTAAATTTGTTGACACTTTCACAGCCCTGCGCACGATCTCCCGCAGCCCAGCACGTGCGTTTGTGTCACTTAGGAAGGCGAGCAAAGCACGCGCCATACGCACAAACACTCAAAATGGTACCGACCAGACTTTCTGGCGTCTCAGCTAGTCTCAACCAACGGTACTCTAAACGGTTGTTTATATCTTTACCATAGGACGCGCTTTACAGCGCTGTCACAGCTACCGGTGCGCGGCGTTCCATGCACGAGGGCTCATTCCGCTCTCGTGAGGCTGAGCACGGCCGCTGCATCACCCTCTCCCCGAGCGCGGGAGAGGGTGAGCTAGCGGCCGTGCTCAGCCTCACGAGAGCGGAATGAGCCCTCGTGCATGAACGCGCGCGCACCGGTAGCTGTGACAGCGCTGTAAAGCGCGTCCTATGGTAAAGATATAAACAACCGTTTAGAGTGCGTTGAATGACTGCCTTCATAGCTCTGTGGTTAGCGCGTCTGCCTGCTGATCAAAGGGTCAACGGTTCGAATCCCAGCCGGCGCCGGTCTTTTTTATTTATTTATCGACCCGCGGCGTAAGAGGTTAGATAGCCAGATAGATAGATAGATAGCATAGACGAAAAGTGCGTGAAGTAGCCAAAGAATGCTATTCGCATTAAAAAAGCTACTCTTCGGAGTAACGATATCAGCCACCGGATAGATGGATGATGAATTAATGGACGGATGCTAACGGCTGAACACTTTATAAAGGGTAGAGTGCCTACACACACGCGCGATTTTGCTTGAGTGGTGACATCTCAGCCATTTTTTCCTCCCAAGTTTTTTTAATGCATATTGAAGTGCGCGCAATCCGGTGTCTACCAGCTCGACACCAGCTTTGGCTAATGCATAGACGCCATTTTACCGCCCAAGTCACGCACCGAGTGCGCGAGAGCGTCACGCGCTGGCACATTCAGGGCAACGATGGATGTCTTCACCCTGAGACAGACGCAGTATTATGTAGCACCCTAATGACGGGCAATATGTTGCGCCATCTTGGGGCTTACAACCGTTGTTGCCAGTTATGAATTTTAGTCAGAAATCTTAGGAAAGGTTCTTCCGTTCTCGCGAAACGTTAAAACAGTCCGCGACCGATTAAAACGATATCACCCGAGTCCTGACAACGCACCTAATGGTGTATTCACACGACGGAGATTTCTCCCACAGAGGAGCAAACGCGTCATCGCACTTCGAGGTCACGTACGCTACATCACGGTTGTTTGCCATACTCCGTTCACCTTAAAAAAACCCAAAAAGATTTTTCGTAGTTCATAAGACACGCGTATAAAAAATAAATTTTACGCAATTTTTTTTCTTTTTAGAGCTGTATTGACGGCGAGAGATTTATTTGAAATTCTGCGCAAAGTGCACGACGTCACGGAATGTTCATTCCCGCCCTTTCGACCTCAACGTGAAGGCGAAGCCGACTCACGCCTCTCCTCCACGCTCCCGAAACGCCGAGAGAAAAACAATGAAAGGAGATGACTACGACTAAATGCGTCTCGCGCCGTCAATATTGCTATATTTTTTTAATTAATTTTTGGCATCGTGGTCCCGACCAACGTTAATTTTTTTATTTTTTTTTAGAGGCCTTTTGTTGAGGTTGCAGCCAAAGATGAAGTGCGAGCTAGCCCGGCCTCCTGGCTTTGAGGCGGGCTGGATAGGCTTTTTTAGCGCGGGCCTCATTCTGCAGAAAGAACCTTTCAAAGCTGCAATGCCATCGTGGTTGTAGCATTGGCTACAGTCTCATTTTAAGAGTAGCAAGCATCCGCGATGTAAAATGACCTCCAAGCTCGATGATGTTTGATGATCTCTGTGAAGAATTCTGTCCTGTGAATACATCATAAAGCTCAGAAAGTCACATTATCAGGTCGCAACGCATACCAACGCCCACTCTGCGCTAAGCACCAGAAATGGCGGTCTCACAAGAAAACCGGGGAACGGAGTCGTACACCTGCGTCACTTCCTTAAGTGATCTGCGCTGTGTGCGATCGATGGCGTTTGAATGGACCGCCTAAATCTGTCTGTGAACGTATTGAGCCATGATTTTGCAGAGAGGTGGCCGAAGACCGTGCATTAATGGTATACAAATTTTACTGAACACATTTACGCGTAAAAGGTTAAAAATCAAAACTTCAAATCTCTACCAGGCGTCCGTCTGCTAACGAAAGGTGTGTGATTGGCGCAACAACTGACAGATGGCGGCACGCAGACCAGGCGGCCATGACGGGCGCTTCCCTCGACCTGGGCGACGTTTCTCAGCGAGAAGCGATAAGCTCTTTTTCTGCGCTAATTGTGAGTACATGATCGTTTTATTCTACCAATAAACCATTAAAAAATGAAGATGAAAACAGAACCACAGACACAGATGCGTTTCCTCGGCTTTTCCAACAATTATTTTCGACTACGTGTCGTATGCTTTGTGCTCCCCAAGGTTACCGTGTCTCCTTTCTTGTCTGCAACTTTCGACCGTGCTGTGTTCGGGTGCAAGTCATCTTCATGGTGCACTTGGCGACGAGTGAAGGCTGCTCTCCGGTACGGGGAGCGCCAGGGAACAGAAGAGGTCCGCCGACGTTTTCGGGCGGAGTTTCGGCGGTGATCTGCGCCCCCTAATTCCACCCTGGATGAGGCGACCGAATGACGTGGAGCCTCCAAAACAAGCCGCCGACAACCGTGATGTCATCACCGAAGCTGACGCCGAAAAATGCGGTACTCGGCGCCTTCGTGGCCGAACCCCCACCTGTCGACGCGGACAGCACCGCTGACATACATGGCTTTTGCGCCAATCAGAGGCCTTCAGCTGGCACACGGCCACCGTAGGTAAACGGATTTCGCGTTCTTTTTTTTTCATTTCTAATTTTTTACTCCGGTAAGATTGTTCAGCGAAATTTGTACGCCCTTAATTCGGGTTAATTTTAGCTCGATACGTCTACAAACCGATTTACGCCGCTCCTCCAAACAGTCCTCGCTCCCTTTGACTCACCTTGTAGGTTAATGTCTTAGCCGTCGTTTCACGGATTTTATTGTATTTCAAACGTAACGAAGCGGGCAAAATTAAAATACGTTGAATTACCCTGTTTTAAAGCATAAAATTCCTTTTGACTGTCCGGCACGCTATAATCCAGTGTGTCAAACCGAAAATACGGGTTCGGTTACGGTTCAGGTTCAGGTAAATTTATTTTGTTCCGGTTCAGTTCCGGTTCGATTAATTCGATCCGCGAACCGGTTCGCGAACCGGTTCGGGGCGCTGAACCGGTTCGCGAACCGGTTCGGAAATTATAAATGACAAATTGCAACATCAAAATAAATTACAAATAAAACATCTGAAATCAGCACATACGAAACGGGATACATCGTCGAAACTAGTAGTGCATAACGTTTATAAAAGCCTGTAGCCAATGCAAGCGGCAAACAACGACTGTCTGATGACAGGGCTGTCTGTCACGGGCGCTAACTCCAGCGTCTGCTGAGCGTTGGTTTGAGCGCACGCGCCCGCTTGAGTCCCATGACTACGCTGGGCAGGCGACGGAAGCAACAGAAGCTCGGCAGATCCTTTGTCAAATTCGAAAGTGTGCGCAGCTTCGCTTCTCCGCGAGCGACTAGGTTTGTATCCCTGTTTTTTTCCCCGCATTTATCGAGTTTCCGGTACGAAAAAATACGGCATGTAAATCTTGACACTTCATAGCTCGATATACTCTGACCGGTGGTTGGGGCAGCGAAGAGCAGATATAATTCATGAATGCTCATTTCAACTGTAAATAAAATTTCTTTCTCTCCTCAAACATTATCAAACTCCACAGCCTTTTCTTTTCTCATTCCGATGGAAGCAAGCTTCAAGAACTCGCGCGTTCTAGAAACGTGTTATGAAATGAGCACACAGCAGCATTTAGGATTTACGAGATTGTAGAAAATAAATCCCGTGACGCGATTTTTTTTTTTTTTTGCACAGCCTTCCAATTTTTTTTTTCCGTGCAAGCCGCGACCAGCGCAATACTGGTTCCTATGTCAAGATTCATGGATGCAGCGTTTGTCAAGATTCATGGATGCAGCGTTTATATTCCTAAGACTGAGTGAGAAGAAAAATATGTAAGCGAGGTGTGTGTTAGCTGACGGCACTTAAAAAAACAAATGGCATTGATAGCACATTCATTGTCAACAGCGCGTGGCCGAACCGTTTTGACATGAGCCGGTAACCGTTATTTTTTTTCCGGTTCAGTTCCGGTTCGGGTTCATCGCGATAACAATATAACGGTTCGGGTTCGGGTTCAGTTCCGGAAAAAATACCGGTTCGGTTCCGGTTTTCGGTTCGGTTCGGTTCCGGTTCGACACCCTGCCATAATCCCAAACTTTTGTCAGTCCGTCCGTCCGTCCTGACGTTAAAATAGCTGCACAGCATCCCATCGGTATCACGACATTTTATAGGAGACGCCAAGGTGTACGTTCCGAACGAATGAATTATATGCCGCAAGCCAGGGTGGAAGCTTCAATGGAGAGTTTTAGGGAAATGTTTTTGCAGACATCCGATACGGTTCGATGGGACGAACGGCGCATGCACTACCGCAGAGTGACTCGCGCATGCGCAGTTCTGAACCGGAGTGAGCCCCACCGTGCCGTACATCGGACGGGCCAGAACGGTTCCCTAAAGTTCTCTGCTGTCTGAGGCGCGTTTCTTTTTCCTGTATGACGCATTCCGTCACATGGGTCCATCGAGAAAACGGTTCGCAGTCATGTTCAAAGCACACACATGCGTATGAAAGAAACGTGCTTTGGAACATTCCCAGAGGCGTGTCCACAGATAGTTATATCATCATGTTCATCATGTCTGCAGCGAACAGCGTCTTCTTTTGCATGACGCAACGACCAGTGCGACCCCGGCTTCAGGTTGGCGTTGTGGGTGTCACCTTTTTCTTACGGATACTTCTACTCTTCTTCTTGAACAAGCTCCCAATCTTAGCTTTAAATCGTGTTTTTCATTTTTTGTCGAATTTTGTATCTGCGTACACCTCGTATTGTAGCACTCTCGCTGACGCGCGTTATCGGTAAGCGGTACTACAAATGGTGGTTCCACTTTGAGAACGAGAATTCCGCTCATAAGGCGGCGCCGTGTAAGTCAGCCGACACGTCGTACAGGCTGAATTATGATCCAGGCTCTTAACCGTTCACGGATAAAAAAGAAATAAGAGCATACGTTCGAATAAAACGCATCGACTGGTTTTCCAGAAAATATGACGTGAACTATAATCCCACAACTTATTTCTTGTGCTTGCCTCTTTCTTTTTTGTGTGTGTGTGTATAAAACGAAGTAGCATCATTGCGCACGAGGGCCTCTTGAGCACCTCGGGACAGGGTTACCCCAGCGACACCTCTACCAACCGCCCCACGCACAAACACCAGGAAATGACTCCCACAGACTCCACCAAGTCTTCTAAAACAGCAAAACAGACACACGAACAAAACAAAAAAACTTTTCTATAACATTTCTATACAAGGACAAAAACAAAACAACAAAAAAACAAAACGGCACGCATCTGATAAAAAGGACAAATACCTCCAGAGGAAGCCAGTTCCACTTAAAATTGAACCTCGCTCGACCTCTCTCGCGCTCCGTCACTCAAACACTGCCAGAAGTCGTGGCCTTTGACACCAACCGTGCAGACATCAACGACAACAACAACAACAGACAACAACAGTCAAAGAAAACAACATCACGACGAAGTGATTGAGAGAGGGCGGCATGAACCGTCCCTGACACCGGAACCGCCAGCATACATTCACCGCAATACCGTGCTCGCCTAACAGCCGCCAATCGGCGACCCCCGCGCGCGCGCATTGGTGATGGTTCACTTCGCAGACCTTCTTCTTCGAGCTGACATGGTCCCGCAGTTCTTCGCCTCCGGGGCATGGTGGCGGTTGCGAGTGCCCTCCGAGCACGACTGCTGCTTTGACGGACGCTCGTCGGCCTTTCTGACCGCGAGTGACAGGCGAATGAGTTGCCCCGCACCTTCTTCCCCATTTGCCACACTCCGGCAGGTGAGGAGGAGGAGGTAATGGCGGCACCAATAATGAGTCTAATCTTCGCGCATTTCATCTGTCACGTCACGGTGTGTGTCGAAGCTCGAAGGGCGCGAGGAGGTCTGTGGTCGCATGGCCCATCGCAGGCGGCCAGATGAAACCTCAGGTTTCTTCGCCTGGAACGAGAAGATGGGAGTTTATGTTGGGAGAAGAGGTCAGCTCATCGTCAGACAGAGCACAAAGTTTCTAAGCGGGTTCCTGAGAAAGTGAAGGGTGTCTTAATGCGTTCTCATCTGTCTTGGGTAGTGATAGCCATTCTTGCCATATACGATGATTATTTTTCTTCTTCAAAAGGAAGAGTCATCGTCTTTAGGCTGGTGCCTTGGTCTTGAACCGCTGCATCGCCGCCAAGATTTAGCTCTCAGTTGCATTCGTATTCTCCCTGTACCTAGAGTACCTTCGCTGTCGGAATCTACAAAGAGAGGCATCGAAGGTCAAGGGTTGCGTGCTAATCATATCCCTGCAAAAAAATCCAAAGTAACCGCAACAAATAAATAATTTGCAGATACATGGGATTTCGCTCTCGTTCTGATTTGGGAAGTATACGCTTAAAGCTGTTGCCATGTTGCGTTCTTCAAGGAGAAATTGAAGCCATTCATTTAGAGTTTATTGATATTTTGCGCTACGTCCGAAGAAAACCGTAGCAACAAATTGCAGGCTGAAAACAAATATTTTCCTATACATCTGCTAACGTCTCTCTTTGACAATGTCTGCAAGCTTGTGCAACCTTCTGCTTTACATAGAAAGAAAGCATTGAAGAATCTTGTAATTGTGTCTAGGATAGATTAAAGGCCACCAGCCATCCGCTCATGTCAGATGGCTGTTCCTGTCAGTCCGCTTTCCTGTAGATTCTGAAACAACATGCCCTCCTTTTTTTACCAAGTTGTTACCGATCCATTTCAGTTTAAATGCCTATGTCAGCAGAGGCAGTAGAAAACAAAAAAAATAGGTGAATTAGGCTTGTGTCTTGGGGAGTAAAAGATCGCCTTCATTGTTGTATGTGTCATATTTCGAACAAACGCTTCCTTCTGTCAATGGCACCCTTCCGAAGCAGTCATGTCTAAAACCCTTCAGATATTAAAACACTATATCAATATATAAAACAAATATATGCTTGATATTCTTAAAAACAAAAAACGTTTTTGAGCAGTGTTTACTGGAACACGGAAGTAATTTTTACCTCGTTACCTTTTCTTCCCAGGGCTTCAAACAATTAGAAACTGGCTTTTTTTTTTCAGACTCTCCGTAGACAACAGCTGTTTTTGAGTTTCTACCAACCCCGACCCAAGATGTCAGCGTTTACATAAAATGGGTGCCAAGACTCAATCCACGTGCATTATGTTGATGATCAGGTCTTCTGGAGAGCTGAGCTCTCTTTCTTCAGTGATGACGTCTGCTGGCCGTGAAGAACTCGTGGAGGTTTCTACCTTCATCGCTGGAATTATTGAGCTGGCGAAACAATGGCGATCAATCTGTTTCGCTACCCTGTTACAAATGCGTGCTTCGGGTCGAGCACGCCGTCAGACCATCTTTGAAAAAAAAAGAGAAAAAGAAACGTACCCGAGGCAAGCAACAGTCATCGGGATTCGTGGTTTGCGATTACAACTTTCTAGCGAGGAGCTGCTGCAGCAGCCCGTCTTCGCTTCGTCCGACCGCTCTCTACCTCATTCTGATATTCAGGCGAGCAAGCTCGCGTCATTAGAGGACGTCCGCGCATGCGCACCAGGGCCACACGCCAGACCCGGAAAGAAGTCACGGCGATGCACAAAACGCAAGCGTTAATGAACGGAGGGAAATCTTCATTGTCCAACCCACCAGGCGGGCTAGTTCATCGTTTCCACCAGCAAAATAAACTGTAAGATTCGTACTCGCAGTTATTTCCTGGTTCTTATGATCACTGCAGTCTTTCAGAGGTCATCCTCTTGTGCAAGACCTAAAGGGCGGAGACGGTCCTTTCGGAACGGACATCGTTGTCAATCGACGGTAATCACGATCATTTCGCTCCACAATGGATGATGTCCACCCGGGGCGATCCTTAGCCTGCGGGCATTTTTTGGACAGACCATGGATTCTCTTCCGTGCGTGGTCCGGTCGAACGAGCTCATCCATGAAGGCACCAGCCTTGGCTTTAGCCTCTGCCCAGCGCGTGGTGAGTGGCATGTTCGCTGAGGTTGCTGTCAGCACCTTCTGGCTTCAGACGGGGTTGGCCCCTTTCTTCTGAAAGGCGTCCCGGATCATAGGCTGGGGAAGCCAACGACGTTGGAATGCCAACAGCGAAGAACGCGGTACTGGTCACAGAGCACGCAATGAAGATGCATGGCGACGCAATGGCTGGATCAATTAGACGGGGAACGAATGCATCACTTTACAGGTTTTCTGACAGCAGAGTTATCGCTGATGAGTAGTTGCTGGCGTTAATGATAGACTATTACGCAAATGTTTCGGGCAGGTATACAGGCAGCGCGTAGCCGCCCCTTTTTAGATGTGGGGTTAATTATTTCTATCACCAGATGTAGCTTAGAATGTATGTGAGAATTCCGCACAGTTCAGTTTACTTATCTGAAAAATGGATGATTATCGATGACAATATAGGGGGCAAAAACGCAGGTCAATGAGTAATTGAAACGTTCATTCTATGTAGTCGAGCTCCAGATTAAAGGGATAAATTTTGCGCTCAAGAGAGGTCTGACACTGCGTTCGAACAAGCCAGAAAGGCGGTAACCCGAAATTCACGGTCCAAACTCATAACAACAGGAAACAGCATGCATAGCGTGACCTTTAATTTCGGCGCTTTCCTCATGAGCAATAGAGCTCAGAAAAATTCCTGCCGCTTAAAAGTTTAACGCTTCTGGCGTCAACATCTGACTTTCCTAAACGAGAAAACAGGTGTTCTACTGAGTTCGTCGCTAGAAATGTGAGCGCATTCAGACGAGCATTTTTAGCGTAGTTCAGCGTTCGCGAACAACCCAGACATCCAGAGAAAATGGCCGTTACCAACATAAAGATATAAAGTATGAGAACATCGTCGGTGAATACCGCCTGAAATAACCGTGGAGATTGTTGTTCGTTATTTCCACCATATACCCCTGTTTCAGCTAAAGTACCGCAGAAGACGCCACTTGCCTTCAAGCTCACCAGCGCCGAGTGAGTGCCATTGAAAAGACCTTTGTTTAGGGCGCGACAAGCACGAGGCCCGTAGTCACGTGATAAATTAACGGTACCGGATTGGCTGCGATGGCTTTTAGCGTCCACTGCGGGACCATCCTGATGCAGTTGGACAAGAACGGCACTTCCTGGAAGGAAAGATGGTTCTCCTTGTAAAAGTCTATCGAAACATCTGACGGCTGTCGAGCGGCACACTCCAGTGTTAAAGGCAGAAGCTATGGAAGAAAAAAGCAACTATCGCGGCGCGAAGGAATTCGACGAGATATTGAAACGACGCGGGAGCTGGTATTGGCCTCGCCAACAGTGGCATCAGCGTCTTCCACAACCGCGCTTGACATTCCAGGACCTCTTGTTTATAGCAGTAACACTGACCAATCTCAGGCGGCCATTTTGAAAAAACGTGTCTGGCTCGCGGCTTAGTTCCCTTTGGCTTGCTGCGCACCTCTCTTTAGCCTGTCAGAAGGGGATGATGGAGCGACCAGATTGAACCATAACCCAAGTCCACGTGAATGACCTCGTTAACGGCGTATGCCACGAATTAAGCTGCGCACCTTCTGCTGGCATCGATTTTGTGTCCGCAGGCGTTCGGATTTGCCTCACTTCGGAATTTATGCTGATTGTGCGAATCCGGGTGTTTACAGGGCAAGACATGAGCGCGCGGGATTGTTAATAATATGTTTTGCGGCCTGTTCTTCTTCAAACAGATATTGACGAAGAATGGATGGATAATATTGAACCCATTTAATCGCAACCCGCGCCATCTAATAAAGCTTTGAGTTTAACGGTCAGCGGCTTTGGCGAGGTGGCAAAGCAGCACGAGATGCGCGTTTTTACCCATTTCATATGACGCCATCTGGCGAAACCTGTTTGCTGTCCAAAGGGGAGCTGCTCTACCCTCCTGCTTCGCAGAGTCACCTGAGCGGCGGAGGCTGAGATAAAGCGCAAGTCTTCCGGATGATGGTTAACCGTAGTCTGCGCTTCGCCGCTGCGTGAGGGGGACTTGGCCTGGCACGTTAACGCTATTCTGGTCAGATTCGCTGGTAAAGGGACCCGCGTTTAGAGCGTCTTTGGGCGTCGTTTCCGCGTGAAGCAGTGGCTAACGTCGCCGTCGGCGTAACTGGCATGGAAAGAGGGATGCCCACAGACCGCGACACCACCGCTAACGAGCGAAGAAACTTAACTGCGTAGGTTCAGGATGCCCATAACAAACCGCGTTCAGTTTCCCGCTAAATTAGCAGAAACTGGGACGCTCACATGACCAAACACTTAATTCAGTTTCCCCGCTAAATTTAGCGGGGAATTGAACTGGTGTTGAGATTGCCAGTATTGCCACCTCCCGTTAAATTCAGCGGGGAACTGAATTTGTTCATAGGTCACGTGGATGAAGTCAGGTGGACAGCATTTCGCCAATGAGCAGAAACGACCAGTGCTATGGTTACCCAAAATAATTTTCCAGTTAGTAACTTATCGGGAACCACTGTGACGCTCGTGATGTCACAGCCACGGTCACGAACTGCTGGTGAGATGAAAACGCTCGCATACTGGCGCAAAGACTGCGCTCGCTAACAACAGCAAGGCTTCCACAGTGGAGATTGAGCCCAGGATCCCGTTAGGGATTATTCACTGGTGACCATAGCTGTGTGCGCGACTGCTGAGCGCGTGGGTGGTGGCGAGTTTCACAGTTTCAGTAACGTATTCGTCTGATCAAGATTGTCGGTCTTAGCGGGCTAATAATGTGAGCTCGAATGCATACGCGTTTTAATAAAATTCCGCAATACGGCGTCCAGTAACATTCATTGAATAACAGGCGACCACGCATCCCGCTTTCAGGTCAGCCATCAGTTTGGTGGCAAAGGTCAGAAAATCGACATCAACTTTTTAGGGGAGAGAGATATGCAGGATTGCACGTTTGCCAGCTGACACGGCGGACTGCAACGCTGAGTAAGACGTGGCTGACGTCGCCCATTTAAACAAAAGGTCAAGATCTTCAAAATTAACCAGAACGCACCATTTAATTTTTATTTGAAAGAACAACTTTTGATCAGCATAAAATGGTCATAACAATGATAAAGAATACCGGTTGCAGTTTGTTCAGTAAAAAATCCAGGAATTTTTTCGGGAGGCTGAGGGGCTGGATGTTCAGCGATCAACGAGCTACATAGGGGAGAGAACTCACAAAGTTTAGTGTGGTTAATATAAGGCCACGGACTTAAATGTATGCCCCTGCTTTGAGTTGATGAATTAATTAATTTCAATAAATACACAGAGCGGCGCTCAAACTCATCGACAATAATAAACGAGGACACAATAATATATTGACACACGCACACGCGCGCAGGCACGATATACAAAGTACACGCACACAGCAATGCATAGATACTGCACATGTGTGATACGCGTATACAGCGCAGATGGCAAAATTAACTGCAAATAATAAGGCTACCCATCGTCCGCTGGTAGGGGCCAGGTGAACAGACGTTATCATCCTCCTGAACCCAGGACGTCTTTGCCCCTGACATATTGATGTCTTTTAACTAGATAACGAGGTATTACACAATCAAGCGTCATAAAAACATGGCACCACCATCAAACGATAGTTCAGAATATTAATAATACGATAAAGATAATAAATTTTTTGCCATAAAGCGCCGACAATGTTCAGGATGACCAGAGAAATACGTTGATAATATAAAACGCATAACTTCAGCCCCACCTGAATAAAGGTCCCAGTTACCTGCCACTTTCTTCCATTTTCACTTTCCACGATAAATAATGCATCCAGAACTCTTTATATTGTTTCAAACTGAAACAGAGTGAATAATGCATCATAACATGTTGCAGGTGCCAGCAATCAGGGATTAGAGACAAAACAGATCAATAAAGCCCCCACAGCAGAATGTTGAAAATGATAAAAATCAGCAATGCCATGAGAAGAACACTTTATTTTGTGGACTGTTCATCATCATAATCTCTTCATAATCATGAAGACTACACGCCATGCCAACATCAATAGATGGACTCCCCAGGAATAAAGGTTTATCCCCAATCCGTCTTAGATAAATTGCCCCAGGCAGAATCAACGCAGGCGAGAAACGATTGGGTATTTCGCCTGGCATGACCACTAAAGCAAGAATACCGACCAGACACCGACACGCCTCGTGACGTTATAAGAAACAGGCATTGGCTTACGACCCACGCTTCTTGTCAGGGATTGGTCTGCCCACTTTGGTTTGGTGAAGAAGGTAATATCATTGGTGCGGTTAATGTTATGTACAGACCTCACCACACCTGGCTCAAACAATGGGTAATGTATGAAACAGCCTGCTGGAAACATAATTGATGATTTAATCCAGGCGAGCAATGAAAAACACCGAAAAGACTCAGGTATTGACGATGCGCTGGAAAAAGCCCGTTCAACATCAGTAATAATTTATTGAGCGACAGTGTAAACCTGATTAGCGAGGCGTGTCGAGAACTGCGCCGATAAAGAACGCCAAGATAGACTTATCGTTAGCGTGGAGCCCTCCACCCGGAAATAGACGACCTCGATGCCTACATATTGCAGATACCCAACCGAGAACACGGTGCTGTCATGAAGAGCTTACCCATGTACGCATACCAGCACCAAAAAGAGCTGAAGACCAGTCTCGACCGATGAGAAGGCTGCCAATCACGCTACGCTTCAACGGTTGTCCCCTCACCACGGCTTTCAATGATGATAACCGGAAGCCATTTTGGACGAGGAAAAAGGGCTCCGCGACCAGGCCTTGTCCTCTCACGTGAAATCGTTAGACGGATAACCAAACGGCAATAACCGCAGACCGGCGACACGTTCTGAAGAACCATTTGGTTTTCCTGCGGTATCGCGCCCATGCCATTCGGATGTCCGGCCACGGTAGGCTTGTTCAGGCTTTTTCCTGCACGCCAGATACGCTATCTCTTGACCGCGCTTAGCGCCGCCCCTGATGACTTTCATCCGAGGCTTCTTTTTTATTTTTTTACCGCTGCCAGCCCCTGACGGCCGCTTCATCGCTTTTTACCTTTGACCGGTGACGGAAGACGCTGAACCACAGATATCTACCAGCGTTCCCAGCTCAAGAGGTGTCCTGATGCCATCACTCTGCCCACCTCGGCAGGCAGAAGAAGGTACCCAGTTCGAGCAGTACTTTTGATATTCGCTTTTCTTTTTGCAGCCAGACGTTCTTTGCTGGCTGATAAACTTGTTGCTGCGGCTTTGCTGGTCTTTTGCTTTTTATGTCGTCTCTCCTTGTTCCCGGAGTGTCTCGCCGTGGAACGCTGAGTTTCATGCATTAGCTGCGAGCTTTATGCAGCGTTGCGTCATTAATTGCGGTAATAATGCTGACTCAGCGCAGCGAAAAGATAAGGCAATGAGATGTGACCGGGCGGGGAGAAGTAGCTGGCGCGGAGAAGATAGAACGCAGAACAAAGAGAGTATAGCCTGCGTTATCTTCCTGCTCGGTTGCATCCAGCAACGATGAAAGTCCGTCGTCCGGTTTTTTTTCATAGCGCAAATGCATGGCCTGATTATTCAGGGTTACCGTGGTTAGCCACACTGGCGTTTCGGAGATATACCAGGCAAAATTTCCGCATTGTAGCATGCCACGATAATTGCCCCAAATCTGTTCAGGAAGTGTGACTACGTTAGCAGCATCACCGGTATACGAGATCGCGGAGAAATTGCGTCCGCCACCAAAATATTCGTTATAGCGACGCTATCGCAACCACTGCGGGTAACACCTATCTTAGGGTGCCAACGTTTTTTTGGACGCACCGGATTCAGTTCTAACGCAAAATACTTTTGTTCACTGGTTTGGGACTAGGATTATAATTACACCGATAATTTCTTCATTATTGAGGGTCATGTGTTTTTGGGAATCAAAAATCATAGATCTCAAGAAAAAACAAATAAGCATATTTGATTACATTCTATGCCTGCACAGAGAGAAAGGACAAAAAACATAATATGCTGCTGTTGTTGTTAATTTTGCCTGGGGTAAGCATTTGTTAATATATTTAAAGCTTTGACATACATGGCTGACAATCATAAAGGGTCTTTAAATTATTTTATATTCAGTCCAGACCTCTTGAGGGTTCATCTTTATTTCCAGGGGACATATTGTTGTTATAATAATACATATGAAGGATGGTCATAATTATAAGAGATGGAGTATAAAACAGATGGTCTGAGCAGCCGATAGGCTAGTTTTTCCATGACGGTCAGGCTGAAGGTTCGGTCTGCTTCAACGTAAAATTGCTGGCTTTTTTTTTCAGTTTTGCTGAACTTAGAGAAAGGCCAGGTGCATATTTTTCAGCATGGATAAAACTCTTTCCTTGCGCACTGGATACCAGTAAGCCCTTTCATGAATTGCACACCAGCGCCTTTAATTTTCTCTTTGTTCAGCGTGTTCCTGGCCTACGAATCCCTGCCACGTGCTGCTCGCCAGGCTCCTAGTGTTGTTGACAAATTCAAGATCTGCGTGAACGCCAGTAGCCTAACTTTGGCTGTACTGGAAAAGACTCAACCTGCAGGATATATATATATTTTTCTTCTTAATTTAGCTCACCGAACGACTCAAGCTGATGAGGTAGCCAGAAGGCTCAGGCAGGTACCTCATTTTCAAGTTTGATCTCTCGGCTCATCTTTGCATGTAAGCGCCGAGGGTAAAAACCTTGAAGTCAGTGAGAGTTTAGAAGTCGCAAGCAACATTTGCGAACGTAAGAGAATGCCCGTTTGTTGCGTTCCAGCAGACCAACTTCTCTGGGGAAAAATTAGTGGGATGAAAATCTGCTTTGTTATTACCTTGCCATCCATTTATAGTAGGCCTGCTTAAAGACATGATCATAGTATTATAAATCCTCCCAAACAACAGAGTTCTGGACTCCTGACAACAATGTAGTTTTGGACTAATTTTTTTTTCATAAAATTAAAAATGGAGAAAGTCATTTCACCTTTCAACTGGTTGTTTGTTTTTTATTACTTTATTGTCACGAAACCAATGCAGATAGGCAACATGGAGAATGACCGTGAGACTTAGTACAGCAAATCCCAGATCCTGTAATAATGCTCTCTCCATCTAAGAGCCGCAGCACCCAGAGAAGTAAAAGCCAATAATACATGAGAATTTAATCCTTTAATAATAAACGGAAAACACAGACAATGCACCAGAAACATGACAACCTTCAACGGTTAATCGAGGAATGAGATCAATATAGCGATATCCTGCAGAAGAACAATGCAGGTTTTCTGAAGCCATACAGAAAAGCCTGACCGACTTCTTCCGTTAATTCGTTCATCGAATCATCTAACAATACGCCACGGCCACAGAAGAACGACCTATTTATTCCTCTGCTAACTTGCACAGTACATCGGCTGACAGATGCCTCGAGGCTGATGGCACCAACGTCGTTACACAAATCGGCTTAGTTAACCCTAAGCGTATTTGGCTTTCGGCTGTCAAAATATTCTGCTAACACTGATATTAAATAAACAATCGCATGGCAAGAGAGAGGATTTTGCATATTGTTTTTTCAGTTTTGAAAGGCTTCAACAAAATGACGCAGTTTGGAGATAAGCATCTGTTACCACCGAAGAAACAGCGAAAATCAGTTTTTGCCACGCCGCCAGACCACACAAGCAGAGAGTTTGTTTTTACATCACGTGATTCTTTTCGTCAATCGTAAGAACTTTCCGAGCTTTCTGAGTTCACCTTATTCGTCCTGTACATATTGCTCTCAACTGGCAGTCCAGAAAGAGAAAAACTTCAGGTCCTGAGTTAACCTCAAATAAATTGAACTGAAACCGAAAGTGAGCGATGAGGCCTGATAATGGCTGACCGAAAAGATGCCTGAAATGAAGGCGGACGTTGTTAATCATCTCAATGTTCACCTACATACTTTGTTCCTGGAGGTCTTTGGGACACAAAGGAGTTGAGTGCTATTCAGATACAACATAACATGCTAAAAAATGAGTGACAGAGATACCCTGTGAGCATGTGCAGTCAATCTGTTATGTGTTGTATTGAAATTCTAGCTACAACCTCACTCCCGCGCCTCTCTTCTCTCCCTTTTTTCTCGGGGTGTGGGGTGACACGGACAGGTTTTTTCATTCATTATCCGACTCATTTTTCATAACAACTTATGATGCAATTGCCGCCTCCCCTACTCTCTCCAGCCTCATCAAACGGGTCCAGTACAATAGATAAGCAAGCTTCATAATCTGTTTCAGTATATGAATTGTCGAACCGGCGAGGCTGGCCCCGCGATCCAGCAGAGCGCGATAAGAACGTAATAGTATCACGTAATATACAAGAGAGGCCCAGAGCACGCTTTCGCATAAATACAGTCGTCCATGACAAAAAATGGTTCTAGGTGATTTTTTTTTTACCTTTTAACAGAATTGAGTCGAAAGAACGATAGCGATTTTTTTTCTCGCTTTTCCATCGTCATCTTCCGGTTATCCTCGAAAACGCCGCAATCATACTTTTTCCAGAAGAACAGTTGATAAAGCCCTTCCCGAAACGTCCCAGTAGAGGTGCTCTCCGTCAGCTCTAAACATTTTCATGCTCATTGACTTCGTGGAAGACTTTGTCATTAATATAGTTTCTCAACGACACTTAATTCCGGATCAACTTTTTCGCTGATAGCTTTGCTTTGAACAATGTCGAACACGTATTGCCAGAACGACGCCCGCCCAAAATGTTTAATTTGTACGTAGCAGCACCGATTCCAGACAAATAGAGCTTATGGTCTCATTTGCCATAGGCTTTTCCGAAGATTAACACGAGACGGCAAACGTTGCAGGTGATGTCATCCGCAGTTGGTCTGTTCTGTTGCATTAACCTTAGCCAGCAGACGACACCGATAACGCGTCTGAGTTCCGGACGTAGTCCTGGTGGCTGGTGGGAGTAACCGTCAACTATCGTAAGTCATGGAGCAGGATGACGCCCGCAACAAAATATCGCTTTGCCGCCCGTACCCGCTTCCCGGACAGAGAAACAGGATCTCTGGTGCGGTCTCGTGCCTGCGCGGACGACGCAATGGAGGCCAGAGATCAGAAATGAACTCCGTGATATGGCTCAGCCAATGAGCGCGGATATCGATGAACAATAAAGAGCCATTGAGCGCTGGGTAAAAACCGTCCTGAATGTGAAATGACCACGAGAGCAGGCGCCAGAGCGGTGAAAGTGATAAGATTACGATTACCAGCGCTGCCATTTATTTTCAGATCATTCATGAGATCAACGGATGAGATCACAACATGTGATTCCACAAGGCTGACAACTCTCCTGAAGGCTGTTTTTGATATTATCAACCAGCCAAGTAGAACTGGTAATTGATATTTAAGGTCCCTCCATCAAAAAAATGAAGATAAAATATATTATTGTAAGTGTACATTAGTAAAAGGATCGAGAACACCCGTAATAGCATTAAACTCGTGGGAAGGAAGAAAAGGAAAAAAAAGAAGAAAGGTTGTTTGGAGTGCCTCGGAGTAATTAAAAAAAGAGGAAAGATTGCTCGTGTGTCGTTTTTTGTGAACGTGGAAGATGGAAGCGGATTCTTAAATAAACGATTTTTTTTTTATCTTCTGAAAATTCTTGGGAAGATGTGGAATACTCGACAGAGATGTTCGAAACACGAGGTGCTCATTTCGAGGTTGGGAACACACGTCTGAGGTTATTTATGGAAAGATTATCGCCGGCGTGGTTTCTTGTATAATGTTTGGAGTATAATGTTTTTATCCATACGTGTTCATAATTCTTCTTTCTTTTAATTAGTGTTACTTTTTTCTTTCAGTTCGGTTTTCTTATGTTAACTTTGCTTTCCGCATCTATCTTTTCCAGCTTTATTCTTGATGCACTACAGACGCCAACGTCTGGCCCATAGTTGATTAGCAAACGAACCAACCTAGATCAGACCACACGAATCAATCCTGCTCGAAATGCTTGTTCACTCTTGATCAAAGCAGATGGGTACCTTCTATATAGACCACAGAAGGACATGCTCCGTACTTTCGTTCCGGAGCAAACAGGGCCCGCATGGTCCATTCGACCAGCCGTCCCCCGGAACGCGGTAGTACACTTCGAAGCCTGTCTTTAACCGGTCAGTATATACACAAGCAGACCGAGTGTGCCGAGTTTTACGTCCCTCGTCCGCCGTGCTCCCTTGTGGCCAGCCCTGTTGTTACCGCGGCTGCGAGTGCGACCTCGCCCCAGCGACCTTAGCAGTCGAGGAAGGAAGAAACTTTCTCACGGAGACGACGACCTACCTGCACGGCGGAACCGGGAGGAAAAGAACAACAACAAAGAAACTCAAGTCGCTTCACTATCAAGTCAGCGGATCGAACGGAGTATATATACGCGAAGAACCGTTAACGGGACGTCGGGGGTATCTGCAGCAGGGTTGGTAAAGGCGCCCCTATATAAGTAAAAGCAGCGGAAGAAACGCTTTGAGTGTATACTATGGGAAGGGAGGCTTACGGGTCGAAACACAGGAGTGAGTGTGAAACTGCAAAGAGAGATGAAAGAGAGAAGAACCCGGGAAATGGCCGAGGCGAGATAGGATCCTCCTAAGCCTAACCACACAGGCGAGTGTAGACTCGGGTGTGGACCGAGAGAAAACGAAAACGACGCACGTCTTCTTCTCGCGGGAAGTCTGGAGCAACAGGCTGGAAAGCTCGAGTTTGAGAACAAAAAGTATAAAGATGGCGGCTCTCCGAGTATGATAACAAGAAGGAAAGGAAGGAAGAAAGAGACAATGCCTAACATGTAGTATATATATATATATATATACATACAAGAACAAGAGGACGTTCACTGTCAATAAAACCGAGATTCGCCGGGGAAGGTGGTTCCGCTCCGTGACGGCTGCAGCGGGGAGAGATACGCGGAGTAATTGCCGAGAAAATTGTCCGCGCGGGCGCGGCGCGAGGGCAAGGAGTGCAACTCTGTGCGGGAGGGAATTGCGAGACTATCAAAAGACAAAAGAAAAAAAAAAGTGCACGCTTGTATATAGTAGACGCGTAGGTACGAACTGCGGGTGTCTTTTTGTTGTTGTTGATGTTTGGTGTTGCGTGGGGTGCTATTCGCTGTCTTCGCTTTCGCTAAGTGTTCTTTATCGCGAGCGGAGAAAGTTTTTACGGTTAAATTGGACTGGGCGCTCGCTGTGTACGGCGGTACGGAGGAGCTGCAAGGGCAACCAACGGGAGAAGGGAACCGTGGTCGACGCTCACTGTCGCAAAATAGTTCCGGGTAACGATAAGAAAACAGGAGGCCTATTGTGGCGGTTTTAAGTTGTCGGTGTTGTGAGAAGAAGTACGTGGATCGAGTGGAAACGACGTTTCTGTAAGTTCATGTTCGGTGACCATGTATGGCGTACCGAGTTGGGTAGTCCTCCCCTTTGACAAAAACAAACATTTCATATATGATTTGTCCACTAAACATATTAAAACTTAATTCTTATATAATCGCACATGTTTTCATGTTTATTGGGCTCCTTCATTTTTTTTTCTCACCAGGGAACTGTTGAAAAAAAAAACAATTGATTTATTACGTGTCCAATAAACATATCTGAACTTACCTAAATTATATCAGGCATATATAGTTTATTGTACGGTCTTATAAGTTCGCACGCGTTTATTGGACACATTTGTACAACGCTTTTAACTACAATCATTTTGAGCTAGAGCCTCTAGTTCACATGCAGGCATTTCATTAAAATTATTTCGTTGGAGGAGATGGAGCTCATATGGTGTGGACGCTGAAATATGGACTTACACTCCCGGCTCTTCTTTTTGTCACGTTTTCTTTTTAAATCTTCATACGCCACGTTCATCATTCACACCGTAATTAAGGTTCCTATGTTTGTTCAAAACCATAGGTTAAACCCATGGCACAGGTTGCGCGGACGATAAATGCCGAATAACTTTCTCCTAATGCCACGTTTCTATTCTTTAATATTTTTTCTTTTACCAAGAAGAAAGTATACGAGGTCGATAACGTATCGTCGTAAAATAGACAAAAGGAAAGAACACGCGCGACTTTTTCAGATGCTTGACAGCATCTCGTGACCTGAAATAATAACTCAATAACCGAAAATGAAAGGGCCTGTGCACCCGAACGCGTACGACAACGCTGCCGGGCCGAGCGCGGCACAACGCTGGAGAGCATCGTAGGCAGCTAGGGGGCCGCTTCGCTTCGGCAGAGGAGAACGGCCGCCGGAATATCCAATCCTCTTGTCGTGTCCGAGCCGCCTTAGAGCTGTACACTCCCCTGATTAGCTCCTATTATTTTCACGTATAGTAGCGGCGCGCTTCGATAGCTTTCCAATTAATTTCGCCGATGTAATGCCCGCCTCTTTTTTTACTTTTCTTTTCCCCTTTCCCATCATTCCTTTTTATACAAACACAGTATCGTTACCTCGTCTGTGCGTACGTGATACGATATGGCGTGCTTCGCTGTGTACAGGGGTCGAACGGATCGGCTCTGAATAGCACCATAAAAAGCGGGTATAAGTAGCAATTTTGTTTTCTTCCTTTTGTATACGAACCCAGAGTATCGAACAAAACAAAAGAAAAATAATAAGACGAGCTCACAGCCTGTCGAGATTGTTAGACGACGAGGTGCCGTACAATATGAATGGGGACCGGCTGCCTACGGAACAATTTTCGTCTTCTTTGACGCTGACGACGAGCCAACTACTCAACACACGCGTAAAAGTGGAATTGTTTTTCGTTCATGACTGTTTTGCGTTTTTTTTTACGAGTGTAGACATCCGCTCTATGCACACACATACGCACACTAACGCACAGACACGCACATAGTTTCTTTGGCTGCGAAAAGGGAGAAGGAGGACGCTTTATGGAGAAAACCACGTCTGGCTCTTTTTGGTACGATGGTAGAAAGACGGGGCCGGATTTTAGTACCTTGCTCAGGCGCTCCTGTGCATGGTACCGATAGGGTGGTAGGCGTTGCTACGGGTGCCTTCTACCTTGTGCGGGTTAGGGTGCTACGGAGGTTCCAGCTATAGCGCTGTTGTTGTCGGAGTTTGCTGCGGTATCGCCCACAATGCAGGCGCGCCAACCAGTAGCTTCTGCCATAAAACGAGGATGAAGTTTCTAAGCCTCCGTCCTGCAGTTTCCGACGATGGTTACGCTGGCTTCGCTCGAATACAACCTAGCTGGCACCGGTGAGGTTGAAGCGACAATTACCGTTCTTCTGGACTGGTAGCCAACGTCTGGCACCTGCTTATGGCACAAAGGCCGCGCTCCCAACCAAGTAGGATCTCAAAAACGAAAGGTAACTTTTACTTTTTTTTTTTCTTTTACAGCGGAGCTGTTAAAGGGTTCATGAAACGAATTTGGGTTGGGATAAATCAATTTAGATTGGGATTTTTACTAATAGCGCATCCCTTTCAGTGCGAAAATTTTGAAGACACGGCGGAGTGTTGCGTTCCTCCTCCCCGCCGTAGGCTCTCTGCCTTTTCACTGTGGTATCACTCGCGGTCCCAAAAGCGGCGTCATCGGGTCCAAACGCACGTCACACGAGACCGGACCCTCACTTTTGAACATTGAACATTGAACATTGTTTATTTCCACCTTGAACGATGGGGGATGCCGAGGAAAAAAGCTGTATGCACAGCTTGACGAGCCCTCGGCACCCCCACAGAGCAGACAGCAACAGCTTCACACTTAAGCAAATCATAAAACAAGTTACAAGATATGCACTATGCTAAATTTGTACAATGGCAGGTTCACTTCAAAAGTACAGAAGCGGCTATGTACACATTTTAATAGTGCATATAAATGTCTCTTTAATTAAATGAAGTGATGTCGAATCCCACTTTGATGCTAATATGATTTAGCAATTCTGGAAGTAAATGCTTTATTCACTCTGATGTCCAAAAATTTGTTCGTTGATTTGAGGAAGGTGCCATGGATGAATGAGACGAGTTTGGCATGAATGAAATATGTGGACGAAGGTCAGCCAATATTCAGGAAAGTTTCGTGATTGCCACGAGTTGCAGCAATTGATCTGTTGATATTAAACGTTGATGATAAATATCTGATACGTCAGTTATTTTATATTTTTCAAAGAGAGGTAGAGAGGGGGACGTCCATGGGACATCTGCCGCGGCTCGAAATAGCTCTTTGTTAAAACTCCCCGAGTGGATGTTAAAATTGGTGCAGACTACAGTAAGATCCCCACACAAGATGGGCGTATGTTAAGTGGGGATAAAAAAGGGACCTATAAAGTTGAAGTTTAACACTGGTGGAGTAAAATATATCTATATTTGGCTAGTACGCCTACTACTTTTCTTGACAGTTTATTACAGATGTGCCCCACATAGCTCATTCCAAGACGCATTATAGGAAAAACGCACACCCAAAGTTTTAACCTTATCAGCAAAATGAACAACATCTGGACCATAATACAGAGGAGTGATAAGTTAAGCCGAGTGCCTGAGTGTAGTTGGAAAAACACAGCCTTACTTTTATCAGTATTTAGACGGAGAGAATTATTTGCACACTTAATTTCTTCACCCCTGTTGACAATGTGGTGGAAGCTACGCGCTTGCCGGACTCAATCAGCCGCTCCTCCCTTTCATCACCTGACCGCACCCTCTGGGCGTGGGTGCGCGCGAGAGAGCGTGATCGGGACGTGGCAAAAGTGTGGCTGGCCCAGCGAGCACGCGTTTCCGCTAGCACTGTCTGCCTTCCTGGGGTGACCGGGGTGGGGAAAGCAACCTTTGTCCGTCTTCGGGAGTCGACGGGCCACATCTTCTAGGGGGACACAGTGGTCTCGTCCGGGTACACTAGAACCAGATTCCGAGCAAGAGGGGCCTCCCCCTTTTCGTCTTCTTGAACTGTTTGGTGGAATGCGCGATTTACGAGTTGAGGAAGAAAGCGAAACAGGAAAAAGTTGGAAAAGCGTTTCATGACCCCTTTAAGGGCTAGGCTCCCCAGGATCGCTATCCGGTACCAAACAAATGTCGACACAAAACTCTAGACAGCTACCGCCATCTATGAGCGACAGCGGCTACCAGACAACCGGCTTGCCGGCCTCGCGGGCTTATAGATCGGCTTCAATCTCTTCCGGCCTTTCCACTCTGGTTTTCACCAGAGTGGAAAGGCCGAATTCTGAGGCGTCGTCCTAGATGTCGTCCTCGAGGTCGTCCCTTGAGGTCGTCCTAGATGTTGTCTTCGAGGTCGTCGTAGAAGTGGCCCCGGATCGTCTAAACGTCGTCCTTTAGGTCGTCCCACCTTAGTAGAGCTTCGCTGGTCTTCCTTCTTCACCAGAGTGGAAAGGCTGAAAAGCTTTTTTTTTGCAGCAGCTGATTTTTTTTTTGTCTTTTACTGTGAGAGCTGTTAAACGTTTGTACAATAAAAGAAAGAAACGGAAATGTCGGTCGTATGCGAACGTTTCTGTGAGTTCTAAAACGTCCTCAACCACACGTTTTAAACCGGAAGCTGTTAAAGGCCAAATTGTAGTTAATAAAGCAGCCCGATGTGCCGTTCAGTACTTAGCGTTCGACGTTGAGCGTCTAAATGTGGAGAGTGCGTTTTAACCTCTGGCGACACTCGAAACTCCAGCCCAAGCTCGAGCCACATATAGGGAGAAAACTACATGGGAAAAAAGGTGATGGAAGCGCGCAGTGACGTCGATGCCGGAGCACCGTGCTCTAAAGGCCCGTTCACACTCTTGCGACCGAGTAAACCACCCACAATATATATGCAACCAGGCACGTAGCCAGGGGGGGGGCGTGGAACCCGCCCCCCCCCCCCCGAAATGTTCCAATTTGCTACGGGACCTCCTCTTTCCCCCTCCCCCTCATACAGCATTTTGTGATGGGCGGCCCCCCCCCCCCCCTGAAACAAGATCCTGGCTACGTGCCTGTATGCAACCAGGTAAAGGCCCGTTCACACTCTTCCGACCGAGTAAGACCGAGAGAGACTCAGACCGGTTTGTAAGCCTCTTGCGATGTCTTAGGACCAGCTCCGCTGCAGCGCATCCGGTCTTAAGACGTCGCAAGAGGCTGAAAACCGGTCTGGTCCCTCTCTTCGTGTAGCGGAATGGCGCTTAAGAACGAGAGAGACAGACCGGTTTTTAAGCCTCTTGCGACGTCTTAGGACCGGATGCGCTGCAGCGGAGCTGGTCCTAAGACATCGCAAGAGGCTTAAAACCGGTCTGGTCTCCGTCGGTCTTACTCGGTCGCATATATGTAAACGGAAGGTTGGCTGCCTCTTGTCTTCTGCGTCCGGAGTTCGAACGCGAGACATTACGCGAGGAGCAGACGACGCTCCTGATCGCTCTGGTTGGAAGGTGACATTGGGTATACAGACAAAGGCAGCTCGCCTTCGCGTCTACCCCCTAATCCTTCCAACCGGAGCTCGCCGCTCTGACTTCCCCGCGCTCTCTCATCTCATAGACGTTTGCAAGTGACGGCCTCTGGGCGCCGTCATCTTGCTGCTGGTGTGGGTAGATCGTCTGACAGTCGAGCATTGTTGAGGCGTACCCACTGCTTCTAGAATGGCGCCCAAACAAAGCGCTTTCCATCCACACCTGGCTAGACTAGCTCGCGAAGCGCGGCTGCTTGCAATCGTCTCTAGCAGGGCTTCAAACGCGTGGCCCCCGGGCCGCTTGTGGCCCGCGACTCTTTGGGGACACGGCCCGCAGGCAATCCGCGGCTGCGAGCCCCGTTCCCATGCCTCAAGTGCTACATTCGCCGTAGCAATATACTTTCTTGTCGTCGATTCATTTCCCCTCGGTGTGCTCAGTACAATGTGTTGACACATTTTGCACTATTTTGTTATTTTTGGACTCAGTACTGCTTTGTCTAAATAGTTGAATCCCACACCGCCCTTTTTCACAAATCAACCGGAACCACGATACCGCTACTGGGCTGCCAACACAAGCTCTTCACTCAAGGACGCAGCTCGACTGCACGAACATTCTCTGAGCAGAAGGAATTGCCAAAAATAGAACTAGGAGCACG
>JAZHYW010026877.1:0-14164 GCA_037355805.1 Ixodes ricinus
AACAACGATGCTAAGCTGTTGTTAGCCGCGATATTTCGTTCAAAAAGAAAGAAAACAGAATAAACAACAAGTAAAACCAAAGAACTGGCCCTGCCTCATTTCACCCTCAGTTGGAGCTCGGCCGATACATTGCGCCGATCAAGCATCACCAACAGCTCAACACCTAAATGTCACGGCGTTCACTATCTTTGTTTGGGTGTTTCCGCCCACTAATATAACAACGCACCCAATGCGCCGTGATAAAGCGCTTTTTGTCTTTGTGTATGTGTTTCCGTGACATCTAGCCTTTGTTTGCGCTCTGACCAAGAGTGAAACCAAGTATACTAAAACATCGATAGTTGTCTCTCTTTTAGCAACGCTCGCACACGTAAACGATGTGCTTGTCTTTGACGCAATGGCATTCTCCTCTCCCATACACGGACAATTGGACAAAATGGGTTGGTCGGCCTTCACTCATTAGCTGCGAAACGTTTTGACCGTGACGTATGTATAATTCAAAGAAGCACCGACAGGCGGGCGCCCCTTTGAAAACAAATCATGCTCGCGTAGAGATATTTAGCGGCTGTAGAATTGACCGATGGGTATTTATTTTTAGGCCAACTTGTCGGCGTCAGTAGGTACAGGCGCTGGAGGCGTGAGCAAAATGCTGGCAGATGCCGGCTTGACGAGCCCCACACTCCCCCTTTGTGGCAGATGGCAAATGAACCAAGAACAATATTTGTCGACGGGCATTTGATTGAATAGGCCAATCGGTAGTAGGATGACTCGTCGAAGGGTAATTCATCAAAAATTCCAACTCGTTGACAATTGTCTGTGAGGCCATTCAGTTGCCACATTGCACTCATCTTCTGTGTTAGAACACATACACATGTTAGACATTTTCATATAAGTAAGTTTCGGGCACCAGATATTTTATTGAAACGCTGTTTCACCGAATTTCACATCTCCCGATTCGTCGAATTTTGATATGAAATCATAATATAATTACTATACTTGTCACTTCTTCAATTAGAATTGGTTACAGATAATTATAAAATAAAAGTAGGCTTTCGCGAAAATTATGTAGATTACAGGCTATGCCAACGTAGCCGAACAGTGAAAAAATGTTATGAGGGTGTTTTGGTTGAGGGTTCAGGAAAGACAAAGGCGATTCTTCAAATGCGCACTGGTCACACAGGCCGACTGGTAACAGGATGTTTCGTCGCATAGGAATATTTGTCATAGGGTGACTCGTCCATCGGACTGTTCGTCACAGCGAGAGTGCAGGGAAGGATAATAATCGTCCCCGATGTCGTGCAGAAGAGAAGAATATTAAAAAAAAGAAGAGAAGCAACTCTATACCGTCATTCAGTCACGACTCACGGCAATACTTGTAACGTAGCGGAAATTCCGATCTCCCTTCTTGTGAACGGGACATTGTAGGTGAACGTGGCTTCCTGGTTTGATTCGTCAAAGTAGCAACAAAGCGGCATTTTACGATCGAGCGAGCACTACCGTCGGAAACACTGCTCAAAATAATTTTATGTGGAGTTTCACGGCTTTCCACTGCGACATAAGCACGTGGATAGAAAAACAAATATTGACAACACTAAATGTCGAATATTTGTGGCACGCTCATACCTGCTTTTTCTTCATCATTTGATGACTCATATGCTGATTTCGGTTGCGCATGCGTACTTCTGACCGGCAATTTTATTGCGTACGCGAAGCTTTTGCGTACGATCCACTAAAACTCTTTATTTTGTGTGTCCAAGATTCAAGCGGTGCGTGTTGTTTTTCGATCTCTGTCCGAATGATACGAAGTTTCACGTTTTCATCCTGTGAGTGAAGTGAGTTGGTTAGTGCTAGCATCGAAGGCTTACTTCGAACTCTAATTTGGAAATAATGTCTCTGTTGCTGCATCGCGGACAAAAATATATATGCTCTTATCACTGTAGCAAAAGAATGTGACAGGATATGTGCTCTTGTTATGATCGTGTACCATTGTAGTCGACGTCATCCCAGCACGGCGTATCGTTTTTGTATTCTGTTCAGCCCTGCGAACCACACCTAGGAAAAAAATAAAGTTTGCGCCTTGTTTGTTCAATATTTTTGTTATGCTGCAGAAACAACATCGCGCCCCGTGTTTTTGAAGGCACGCTAGACGGTGGTGAGGTGGCCGACCCCCATGTCCGCGGCGGCTCGCTCGACCTCCTCGGAGGACAGGTTGTCTTTCACTGGTGACTGGTGTATACGTGGAGCAACTCCGCGCGCATTGCGTTCTCCATCTCGGAGAACGCAATACATGACTCAGCTCTATCTCGCCATTGCTCCAAAATGACCAGTGGAATTCGCAACTAGTGACGAAATTAATCCCTGGAGAAGGGGAACATTGCATTATCAATCTTCGCCACAAGTAAATGACTTTTCGCACCTTCTCTACTTTTTCTTTTGTTACGTTACGGCTCATTGCCAGCAATGAAGGCGCGCTAGGTTTGCCTGCAGAGTTTCGGATCCAGTTGCGGGGAGCGTTACGGGGAGGCGGAAACAATCTATGAAGATACTCTAATCCAGTCGTTGTATACGTTCCTCAAAAAGGATTGAAAGCTCGTTCTCGTTCCTCAATGCTGAACGTGTTCCGTTACATCAGGGTAAAGGATGTTCCGTTACAGTCTGAGAAAATGGAACGCATCGCTCATAGGCGTGTACTTTGTATAATTTTGCTGATTAACATATTTAGTCAGATCAATCAAAGCTTTTTTATACATATCCTCATCAAGCTATATAAACACAATTTATATGCCTGAGAAAGGGTATCACAAGCAGAATGCAAGCGACTTCCAGTTCGTGTAATAATATATATGAGCTTATAATCTCATTCTGTATACTATTTGGACGCACGATTCACACGAGGTGCAATTGTTGTTCTACATGTTTACGAACGTTTAGAACACGTTGCACACGTCAATCTAACGAAGTCTTGACGAAAACTTAGCAGCATTATTCGATATGGATGTCGGCAACACCAGCTGAGCCAGCGGACGGTATAGCTGGCTTTCGGAGGTCAGTCTCAAGCTGCGAGTGTCGTTTCAAGAAGGCTGTGGTATTCGTTGTTCAGTTTGAAGGTGAGCCTTGCGAGAAGGAACCAGGCCAATTCTGTGCATCACATAAGTGACCAATGATCAGGATACAAGGGCGACCTCGCTGCCTCGCAGCCCCCGCTCTCGCTGTAACAAAAGATCTGCTACGGGCTGAGAAATGTCTTTAGTCGGCTTTAGAACACTCTGCCGTACGAGATCCTTCGGAGTGTGCGGTTTAAGCAAGTAGCTGACTTTGACGGTCACCTTTCTGTGTGCTTTTCTGCGAACAGAGGAGGTTTGCTTGTCGTACAGCGGTCTGGCGCACTCAATCAATGTCCACTAGCTATCTGGCATGCGATTGCCACAGCAAGCTGACCACACAAGTATAGCCTAGTGATAGCCTTATCACACAAGTTCAGAACAATGTGTTCGTGGAAGATCACGGAGTTTGTGGATTAGCGTTTTCCGCGCTCATATGGATAAGGGTGACCGGCTGGACAACAAAGCGCCGACTTGTCCAGAGCACAAGTAAACAATAGAATCGAGACCAAAATGGTAGTGCGACCGAGGTCTGAGAATGGAACGGCAGGCAGTTCAGCGTCACTCTAGAAGGAACGCGTTCACATGAACGCGCACCTTGTAACGCCGTCCCGTACAACACTGCTCTAATCTAGGTCTAGGGTTGGCTCAACGGTGCTATGCGACTTCCGAACAGATAACATTGGCAGTCTCAGTAGGGACAGCCTGTCACTCGATTCCTCGAGACGCGCAGTGAAAGCTTACCGCGCTCGGCTGGCTCAGCGCTAACTGCCTCTGATCTACGATCCTAAATTCCTGCGGCGCGGTGTTTGTGTGAATGTTCTTCGGATCCCCACGGCAGCAGCTAACGCATCCACGAATTTTCAAAATAGTTTCCTTGATAAACGGCACTGACCTTTCCTAAGAGCGAAAATCGATTTAAAAAAAAAAGACACTGGCGATAAAAATACGATTCCTACGGCATAACATCAGTTGCGGCGGACGTAAGGGTACGAGCGTAAATACACAGGGGCCTCATTGTCAGAAACTTGTTACTAATGGTCTTGAAAATCGCAACTGCAACATGGACCGTAGAACCTCTAATTAAAAAGTTAAATGGCAAATTTTAGTTTATTAGGCCACTAATTGTCAATTTACGCTCGTTCACTTACGTCCGCCGCAGCCGATAATGTTATCCCGCAGAAATCATTTCTTTACCGAAAGTGTCATTTCTTTCAGAAAAAAAAATAATAATAAAACGCCCGGTATATCACAGCTTTGACAACGATTCACGTGTTTGAGGTCACTGAGGTTCAATGACCGACAGAGAACCTCCGCTGGCCGTGCTCCCGAAGCGGGGAAGTGCAATTTATGGAGACCGATCATCTTATCAGAAAGATGCACTCAATCCAGGAAAAGTATTCTTTCAACCATGAGGTTCCAGTTGTACTTACACATGCATTATCATCAAATGTGACGGAGTTCCTGCAAACACTAAAGAGTTGTCAAGAGTGAAGATTACAAAGGAGAATATCAGGCAAGAATATATTGTTTATTCAAAACAAAACAAGCATCAGAAAACGCATTTGGGCGGCCAGAAGCGATGCCAGAGCCACTAGACTGAGCTGCACCCAGGCGTGGAACCAGCGAATTGAGATGGCACTCGCCATGTTGGGCTTGTGCAGAGCGACGCAACTGCAGATCGTCAGTCGATAGTCGACTTCTCAGCATTTGATTCAGTATTAGGGCTTTCTACATGTTGTCACTGTCGCGGACTGTTTCAACACTTGGGAGTGACGGAAAATCGTTTCTGTGCCTCAGCTACAGTATCGGATAACTGGAAACCATGAGTTCAAATGCACAATCTGCCAGCCTTGTCTGCATAGCTCAAGCCTCTCTGGCGTATGCCGGCTGCCGCTCAAATATCCACTGTCATTCAGTATGGCTTTCGGCACATGGTCTACGCTCGAGAACTTTCAACAATATCACGCGAGCGCCGACCGGCCTGTAGATCAGCGCGTCATCACGGCACGAAGTAGCGATATCAACGACAGTACGCGCGTGCGCAGAAGAAACGCGCCAAAGTCGGCGTTGTCTGCTATGCTGTTTCTCTAATCACGACCCACCCCTGGCGCGACGCCCACCGCTTGCTCCGCCCCATAAACAGGCGACCTAAAGAGTAATCAAAGCGACACACACGATACGCAAACACGAACAGCAGCCAGTAGGAAGGACACCGACACGAGCTTAGTCAGCGAACGAAAAGACAGACACACACTTCACGCTAGGCATACAGAGCAGGGATAGGTACAAGGATGAGAGGCATGCGCAGACGAAGGTAAGCAGTGCACAAGTAAATACGCGAAAACTCGCAGCAACCGAAGAACCACGCAGCAAACACGTACGCGCACACTCACCAGAAGCACGTGCGTCACGCTGCGTATCGACGCGGAACTGGCGATTTCATGGTGATTTGAAACTCGATGTCGATTGCGTGAACGATTGTATTCAGCAGACTGTAAACCGGTGGAGCCTGGCATAAAAAAATCGTTTGACAAACTGAAATTGTCGTTTGACAATATGCGATTCAAAATCTTCCTAAAAGCTATATTAGCAGAAAGTACCGTGTTATAAAGGACCACACGAGTTTCGACCAAGTTTTTATTTTGCAAGAAACGCAAGAAACCAAGTGTAGAACCAGTTTCCAAAGCTGGCAACCAGAGCTGGAAGCAGCGCCATCCTTGGCAGTTTCCTGAACCTCGCGTAGTCACATTTCAGCCGCCACCACATAGACGGCGCAACAAGACACCCAATTTATATTTTCTGTATTTTTTATGATTTCTTTAATAATTAGGCACGATTAGCGAAAATGTTGGCTAATAATCATGACCTGGGACGGTAAACTCTATTTCGTACTAAAAATATCGGCCTAAATGTCTGCCAAAAGGGGACAAAATACTCGTTTTTGACTATCAACAAATTCGTGATTTCGCCTATATTCAAACTTTTTTTATGGAAAATCAAAAGTGAAATTTAGAAAAAGGGCCTCTAATGACAATGCAGAATATGTTTTTCTTTGCGGGTCTACAATTTTATTCAAATGTGCCAATCCCTAAGCGCTGTACCACTGTACTACAAAATGAAGTTTGCCAAAATTAACTGTTTTTGTCACTTTTCACGTGAGCATTCCGAAAAATGTTTAGGCCATATTACAATGAAATTTAGCGTAGCTCTTTCGACCATAATTGCAAACACATGTAAAAAGTTTCAAATAAAATGACCGAGTAGGCGGCCAAAAATTCGCGACTGAATGTGCTTCCGCGAAGTCAAGTTTTTGTCTAAAGTAAATATCTGTCAAAATAAAATAAAAAACGAAAAAAAGGGCCTCTGTTGACAATGAACGCACTCTTCTTCTATAACATTCTAAAATTTGAAAGAAATTGCTCCAATTGTGCACCCTGTACCACTGTACTACGAAACCATGTTTTGCCGAAAAGGTCAATGTTCGCGGGTGCCCACTGAATTAGCGTTTTGCACTAGGAAAACGAATCCTACATCAGAAGAAAGATAATGTTGTACAGTACAAGATGATATATAACACATAATTTTAGCAAGCTTGAACACGCCACAAATCGCATTTCGAAAACGTGCGGAAAGCGTCATATGTCATGGCCGCCGTGGGACCGCAGCCTTAACTTTTAACCGGGGTTGGAGTGAATCAGCGTCGAGCAAACGGGCCCAGGAGACTGTCGTGCTGCCATCGCTGGAGTCTATCTAACGGAAGTACCTTTACGAAAAGTAGAAGAATGAGATGTGCATAACACTCATTATTCATGAGGAAATTTGTCAACATCCAAAACGACGCATGGAGAAAATTATGCAAGGAATTTTTCGGCCACGTTGGCCGAGTCACTTCTCGTGGCCAACGTTTCATTGCAACCTTAATTTTAGTGAACAGTTATAGGGCATATTACAAACAAAATGCAATTTGGTTTTGTATGAAACTAGAACACACAAAACGGCACTCTAATATAGTATGTTGAGGTACCTATGAACAAACTCCAGAATGCATGGTGTCTCTTTCGGACACCTGATGTTGAACATGAAATATGTGCACCCAGGAGTGAGAAAGCAGTGACTTCCAATTCATTTGTCTCAAGCACCAGCGACATGTTGACAAGGAGTGCAACGTGTAGAAGGTCGTCTAGAAGTGTGCCAAGATGAAAAAACAAGATGTAACGATCACCAGAATAAGATCACAACAAAGAGGCTCCGTTGTAGTGGGACAGTCTACAATCTAGGCACAGTAATCGGGAGTCAACTGACTGAGAGCCGCGATTCACTTTGCGTTGACTGAGGTGAAACATGGCCGACGGAAAGATACGAAAACGCGCGCCGTTTTCTTCATACCATTCGCTTTGCGCAGCCGATAGCAGGGCAGTTGGGCCGCGTCACGAAAATCTGACGCACACGCTATTGTTTCTGAACTTCGTTCGGCGCAAGTTGGGACCACAGATCAGTGGTCGGCGCTCATGGTCTACCCGGGGAAAAGTATGTGCGCAGAGCCGAGCGTCGATCGCTACTTTCCTAATGAGGAGAAGCTCTGTAACACTTCTGCGATTCGTGAGCTCCAAACAACACCTCTTCGAACGAGCCCGTGCACCCAATGCGTCGAACGGTTGCGGCGGCAAACACGCCGGAAGCCAGGTGGCTGGAGACTGAATATCCGACAGAGACACGGCGGCCTGGTTTTTACGTCAACTTTAATTTCGCACATGAGATAACAAGAGAGCGAAGCTAGCCGAGTGTGAGCACTGACTGGCGTTACGTGGGAGTACACGCAGTCGAAATGACGCCTGTAACAGAGCACAGCTAGAGGCTTTCAAAAAAGCTGAGATTTCAAAACTTCATGTCGGCTTTCTGGCCTTTCTGGCAAAACCGCTCAACGCTGCAAGTAATAAAGTGGTGTTGGTTTCGAAGTGTTTGAAAGCGTGTTGGTTTCGTTCGGAGCCCACGAGCAAAGAGAGCGCGAAGAACTGTCAACCACGGTATTGAACCGAACCCGAACCGTGAACCGACAAACGGAACAAACCGTTATTTTCGCTCAAACCGGAGTTGAACCGGAACGAAACAATTTTTTTCGCTCCGGATGGGAACCGATAAGTTTTCCATGCGGTTTTCGGTTCATACGCGAAGTCAGGTTGCGTGAAAAGTGCTTGGCGAAAAACAAAGTAACCTAAAAACTAACCAAAAATGTTTAAAAAAAACTTATTTTTCCGCAAACCGGAGAAATTTCGTGCGCTTGTTAAGAGACTACGTGTCCAGTATGTTATGTCCCTGATCAGAAAGCTGGGATTGATGAAACCAGTGCTTGATTGCATGTTCAACGCGGTGGATGCCCACGCTGCACATGCTCACCAGTCTACTTGAACTAAGAGGCTTCTCTGGAAGGTTGCTCTCAAAAGAAGAAAGCTCCAGGTCAACTGAAGACGTATGGGCGGAAGTCGAAATGCTCGCAGTATCGCTTCGCCCGGCAGAAGTGGTGACAAAGACATTGCAGAAGGATCAGCTCACTGTAGGAGATTTCTATGGAACATGGCTGAGATAGACAGCCTTCGGGAGCTTGGGCCAGTAGTATTTCTCTCGGATCCGTGCAAGCGTCCTACTGTAGCCAAGGTGACCAGATGTTGGGTCGTCGTGGCAGGCTTGGAAGATCTCTTCTCGAAGACTAGCAGGAATCACCAGGAGCCACGTCGAGTTGCTGCCCCCGAAGTTCTCTTTGTAGAGGATACCTCTCCGGACGGCGAATCTTGGCAGGTCCCGTGAGAAGACTCGGGGAATCGTACCGCCTCGTCCCTCCAAGTGGTCGATCAGTGCGCGCAGCTCAGGATCGTCCCGCTGGAGCGCTGCCATACCGTGAACGCTTACTGCCCCAAGAAAGTGATCGTCGTCGTCGTCGTCTTTGGCACAGCCGGTAGCCGACTCGACGGGGGTCCTGGACAGGCAGTCGGCGTCGCTGTGTTTTCGGCCTGACCTGTAGACCACGGTCACGTCGTACTCTTGCAGTCGTAGGCTCCACCGAGCGAGGCGTCCCGATGGGTCCTTCAGGCCCGCCAACCAACACAGCGAGTGGTGGTCGGTGACCACCCGAAAAGGACTCCCGTACAAGTACGGGCGGAATTTCGTGATGGCCCAGACGACGGCCAGACATTCCTTCTCGGTCGTCGAGTAATTGCGTTCCGCGTTTGACAGCGTCCGGCTAGCGTATGCGATCACGCGCTCCGCACCGTCTTGTCGTTGGACCAGTACCGCTCCGAGTCCTGTATTACTGGCGTCCGTGTGAACTTCCGTTTCGGCTGATTGGTCGAAGTGGCCGAGAATCGGTGGTGACTGGAGCCGCCGCTTCAGTTCGTCGAATGCCTGTTGTTGTTCTCCACCCCATTCGAAGTTCACGGCGTCTTTGGTAAGGTGCGTGAGCGGCGCAGAAAGCTTGGCGAAATCCTGAACGAATCGCCGGTAGTATGCGCAAAGTCCAAGGAATCTTCGGACGGCCTTTTTGTCGGTGGGCGGCGGAAAGGCAGCTACGGCGCGAGTTTTCTCAGGGTCAGGACTTACACCTTCGTTGCTCACAACGTGGCCCAGGAACTTCAGTTCGCCGTAGGCAAACCGGCACTTCGTCGGCTTCAGGGTGAGTCCTGCGGTCCTGATAGCCTCAAGAACGGCTCGAAGGCGTCGCAAATGCTCGTCGAAGTTGGCCGAGAATACCACGACGTCGTCGAGGTAAACGAGACAGCTCTGCCACTTGAGGCCTGCCAGGACGGTGTCCATGACACGTTGGAACGTTGCCGGCGCCGTGCACAGTCCGAAGGGCATCACCTTGAACTCATACAGTCCGTCGGGCGTGACGAAGGCAGTCTTTTCTCGGTCCCGTTCGTCGACTTCGATCTGCCAGTAGCCACTCTTAAGGTCCATCGACGAAAAGTATCGTGAGTGGCGCAGCCGGTCCAGCGTGTCGTCGATGCGGGGGAGCGGATACACGTCTTTCTTCGTGACCGCGTTGAGCCGCCGGTAGTCAACGCAGAATCGAAGCGTTCCGTCCTTCTTCTTCACCAGTACAACTGGAGAGGCCCACGGGCTGCTCGAAGGCTGAATAATGTCGTCGTTCAGCATCTCTTGCACCTGTTCCTGAATGGCCTCTCGTTCCTTTGGGGAGACCCGGTACGGCGGCCGATGCACAGGGAGCGCGTCCTCGTTGGTAATGATGCGGTGTTTAGCAACTGTTGTCTGGCGCACCCTCGACGTCGTCGCAAAGCAGTCGCCGAACTCGGCGAGGAGGTCTCCGAGCTGTCGTCGTTCCGTGGCGCTGAGCTTGGGGTTAACGTCGAGCTGCGGCGGCGGTGTACTGTGCGGCTGACACGGCGAGGGCTCGTCGGAGATCGCGGCGATTTCGGCGTCGGCCCGGAGTTCCTCAACGTGTCCTACGGTGGCACCTTTCGTGAGGTGCTGCGCCTCCGGTCGAAAGTTCGTCACGAGGACCACAGTACGTCCATCCTGCAGCTCCGTTACGCCCCTTGCGACGCCTATTCCTCTTCCGAGAAGCAGTTGGACGCTGCCCTCCAGAAGGACTTTCCCGCGGGCCACTGCATCGGTCACGACGGGCACAAGAACACTCGACCGTGGCGGCAGGTTCACGTGGTCCGCAATGACTCGGACGGCGGCTGGCGTCGTTTTGGGTCCCTCCGGAGGTAGAACGGGCTTTCGCAGCGTCAACCTGTTTGCGCCAAGGTCGATCACGGCACCGTACTCACAGAGGAAGTCCATGCCAAGGATGACGTCTCTCGAACAGTCCTTGAGGACGACGAATTTCACGGGGCAGGTTTCTCCGTGGATGTTCACGCGCGCAGTACACCTTCCCACTGGTGTGATGAGATGTCCGCCGGCGGTTCGTATTTTCGGGCCATCCCACGGCGTCATCACTTTCCGAAGGCGGCGAGAGAGCTTCCCACTTAAAACGGAATAGTCTGCTCCGGTGTCGACGAGTGCCTTCGCGTCGTGGCCGTCGATGGTAACGTCGAGGTTATTCGACACCGTCGCAGAACCGTCGTTCCTATGCGTCTCGTCGCTAGTGTGGGAGCCCTCCGGCGTTTGTGGAGGATATTGGCGTCGTTCGTCATCGGCAATACCACCTCCCGGTATTGCCGCACTCAGTTTTCCCGGCGAGGCAGGGGGACAGGCTTTCTCGGCGGGACCTACGATGAGGCGATGCAGGGCGTTGTGGTGACGGCGATCGGAAACCGCGGCGGGTAGACGGTCCCGGGGATGGCGACCGGCGGAGGTATTCGTCGATGTCCCGGGGTCGCTCGCCGTAGCGTGGTCGCGGGTCGTCGGGGTGGAAGCCGCGTAGCCCCAGCTGCCGGTACGGGCAACGGCGGTAGACATGGTCGGCTTCCCCGCAGTGGTAACAAAGCGGGCGTCGGTCGGCCGTTCGCCACACGTCGGTTTTTCTCGGCGATGGTCGCTCTGGGCGGACGTGCTGCCGTTCTTCGCGTCGTTGGAAGTACTGCGGCGCTGGAGGTTCACGTCGTGGTGGCGCCGTAGCTTGGCGGGGAGCTTGCGGCGGTCGTCTGGCCATGGCGGCGTAGGTCAGCGTCGGTTCCTCCAGCGGAGCAGGGTTGACAGGAGCCCGTGGTTCGATGGCTCTCTCAACCTCTTCTCTCACAACTTCGGCGATGGACAGCGACGCCGGGGGTCGGCAGCAGGCAGCAGTCTCTTGAGTTCCTCGCGAACGACTTGACGGATCATCTCGCGAAGCTCGTCGGTGCTGGTGCTGAACTCGGAGCTTGCCGATGCCAGAGTCGAAACGTCGTTGAGCCGATGGTAGTGGCGCGCTCGGGCCATTAACGCCCGCTCGATGTTTGTCGCTTCGGCAACAAATTCTTCGACGGTCGTCGGGGGTTGCGAATAAGTCCGCCGAAGATTTCGCTTTTCACGCCTCTCATAAGGAAGCGTAACTTCTTCTCGTCGGTGGCTTGCGGGTCGGCGCGGCTGCTTAGGCGGAGGATGTCTTCAACGAAACTGGTGACCGTTTCGTTGGGGCCTTGAGTCCTCGCCTGGAGAAGGTCTTCGGCCCGCTGCCTGCGATGCTGATTCATGAACGCCCGCTTCAGCTCGGTGACGCAGGCGTCCCACGACGTGAGCGCAGCCTCGTGGTTCTCGAACCAGTGCCTCGCAGTACCCTCCAACGAAAAGTAGAGGTTCTGCAGGTACTGCTCGGCGGTCCATCCGTTATGGCGTGCCACGCGCTCGTAGTGCTGGATCCAGTCCTCGACGTCCTCGTGGATCTCCCCGTGGAAAGGCGTCGGAGTCCGAGGGGCGACGGGCAGGTAAACGACGGGTGGAGCGGTCATCGTCGTGGCCTTCTTCTACCCCGCACCTCCACCAGAAATGTCACGAACGGAGGTGACACGAAGACGAGCAGTGAACTCAAAAATAACGGTTTAATAGGCGAACTTGTGCCAACCAAAAATAAGTAAAGAACGAAAGAGCGTCGAGGCAGCAGAAAAGCAGGCGGCGATTCGGCGGCGACAACAGAGCAGCGAGCGGGACTCTGACTCGACAAGGTCGCGGGTAGCTGCTTATCTACAGTGCGTCGCTATCTCGAAAGTTCGGCAAAGGAGGCTCGAGCGTCGCGCGCTCGGGGCGAGGATGAACTGGCACTTTCGAGAACAACAAAGCAAAGGGAAAGTTACAATTAGTGCGAGAATGAATGGGAATCTTCTAGAAGACCGTGACCGAGCGTTGCTTTCTCGGCTCTGCGGGCGGCAATATATGGACACTTCCAAGATATCGTCGCCCTTAGCAAAGGCCTTGGTCCAGTCAATGAAAACGAGGGAGCGACAACTTCTTGACAGGGATGTATTCTGTGCAGTAGTGTACATGGATCTCCGCTACCGCTTTCTTCTCAACCCTGAGCAAAAGTCACGGGCCACGTTGCATTTGACAAAGATTTGGAGGCAGATCACAGCTCTACAATGCGAGCTAGATTCTACCCTGTCTTCTGAAACTGAGGCGGCTCCAGAAAGGTCCGGAAGGCGCCCGGGAAGTGCTCCTCAAGGAAAAGAGGTTGATGCTAGCGTGCACGTTCGAGGTACCAGTAGCCCGGATTGATACAGCATGCCTCCTGGAAATGCTAGACAAGGAGCCGCGGCTTTCAAGGGACGCTAACGTGTTACAGTTTTGGGAGGAGAGACGGGAACGCCATCCAGAACTCTGCGCATTGTCACAAGTAGCCTGCCACCCAGGTCAGCGTGGAGCGAGCCTTTTTAATGCGAATATTTAATGCGAATAGCATTCTTTGGCTACTTCACGCACTTTTCGTCTATGTATGTATCTATCTGGCTATCTAACCTCTTACGCCGCGGGTCGATAAATAAATAAAAAGGACCGGCGCCGGCTGGGATTCGAACCGTTGACCCTTTGATCAGCAGGCAGACGCGCTAACCACAGAGCTATGAAGGCGGTCATTCAACGCACTCTAAACGGTTGTTTATATCTTTACCATAGGACGCGCTTTACAGCGCTGTCACAGCTACCGGTGCGCGCGCGTTCCATGCACGAGGGCTCATTCCGCTCTCGTGAGGCTGAGCACGGCCGCTAGCTCACCCTCTCCCGCGCTCGGGAGAGGGTGATGTAGTGGCCGTGCTCAGCCTACGAGAGCGGAATGAGCCCTCGTGCATGGGCTGCGCGCGCAGCTGTATGGCGCATGTCTATGGTAAGATATAAACAACCGTTTAAGCTACCGTTGGTTGAGACTAGCTGAAACGCCAGAAAGTCTGGTCGGTACCATTTTGAGTGTTTGTGCGTATGGCGCGTGCTTTGCTCGCCTTCCTAAGTGACACAAACGCACGTGCTGGGCTGCGGAGATCGTGCGCAGGGCTGTGAAAGTGTCAACAAATTTAGAATCGCCTCAGAGTGGGCTGGCGTATCTACAGTGTGCCGGCCACCTGACGAACGCGCATAACTCCGCACCGTTTGATGCTATTCGCATTAACGTAGATAATCATTCCCAAAGGGATGGGTTCTGCTGA
>JAZHYW010026878.1:0-92539 GCA_037355805.1 Ixodes ricinus
GGGGCTTAATAACGAGTGCGATATAATTTATTAAACAGCTAAAGTACGCCTACAAAAACCACAGAAAGAAAACATTGAGGTTTTGGAGTAGGGCCAAGAAAAACCCCGTTTATTTATTTTTTTTGTTCAGCAGTAGGTACGTTAGCTATTTTGCCAGGGGCTTTCAGTACCACACGGCTATCAAGCCTCTCATGAAAGGTGGTAGTCGGTTGGAAAGTGCGCTGTAAGTCAAACTGAAGTTTTGGGGTGTCTTATATGGGACATAGGGTGTATGAATACACTTTTTCTTTCTGAGAGTGCTCTTCCTAAAAGCAAAAATGACGCTCACTCTTGGATATAAAGGTGGTACGTTGGACTGTGAATTTACAAATATTGGAGCATCGAAACGGAATACAGTACGCAAGAAAAGTAAACAATGGTTAAGGAGCACACTCAAAACATGCATAGGTCTGCACTGACACGAAGCTATATGATTGCACTAAGTGACAAAGCATGAAATCGTCAACATATGGATACACGCATTTTAAACTGGCCCTTTAGTAACCATAGTCTTCAAACAAAAAATAAAATAAAACTAAAGCCGTAATTGTAGGTCGTTTTATAGTTTTACATGAGCTGCCAATCGAGGCGATATGTTTAGATTTTTTTTTTATGACGGTTAGCAACGTTTCGAAAACGGTCTTATATCTTGAGTAATAATTATCTTCTTGTCTGGAGTGTCTGTTTTACTTTTTTGCCTGCTCCCCTAAAGATGGCTTTTGAATTTTTGTTCATCCGCAGATCAGAAGGTACGCAGCGGTATCGCGCACGGAGTGGGCCTTCGTGACGTTTTCCTTAATCGGTCTGGCGATATCCATCGGCTTCACCATCGAACTCCTGGCAACGCTTCCGAAGGGGACGGACGACTTTTCTTTCGCCATTATGCTTTTCTCTGTTCTAATAGTAAGTTCTATCATGCAACAGGCGCTTGAGTGCGATAGGCAGAGCCTTCATACTTTGATCTGTGATTAGTTCGATCGTGCCTGTTCATATACGTGGCTTGCACTGACGTCGTATGGGCGGCCATTGTGGTGGATTTGCTGCTAGGGCGTATCTTCTGCTGCGTACATTTCGCATAATCAAGTTTCTTTTTCTTGGCAAGAACAGAAAAAGGGGGGAGGGGGGCACCAGCAGGGTTTCATGACGTCATATGCAAGCCATGTATGTTAAGATATTGTTTTGCATTATCTGACTCCGAGTTCGCTTCGAATGAATTATTCTTGTTCAACAGTTACCCCAGTCATGCTTAGCTAACGTGAAAATAGTTCTATTGTCTTCGAGCCTTCTTGACGTTACAAAGTTAAGCACGGTGCCGTCATTAACCAAAGCTGAAATATCCTCTTTAGTTTTATTTTGCAAAAAACAAATTTAACTTTTTAATTAAGAGATTAACAAAGATCCAAATAATGCATGTGTTTGTCTGCTCTCTCAGTTTGCACTCTTTGCGCATGCTACCCTCAAATAGATTTCCGAGCCGACAAGACACTAAGTGAATTCTTTGAAAATAATATTTTTATTAGGCAAAGTTTTTCAATTTTCTAGCTTTATCTTCTATCAAGTAGTAGTAGGTGTGTTCCACACAGTGCGGGCATAATCTAAAATAGATAACACATCTGTTTTATACAACAGCTCCGGGTGACTTGAGGACAGTTACGCATCTGTTCTGCGAAGAAAACCTAAATATTTTTAAGCCTTTGCCGCAGTATAATCGATTATATCGACTCCAATGTAACAAAGATGTAAAAAACGCCTAAATACTTAAACTCAGAAACAACTTATAGATCAATATTGTTTATTTCATAACGGAATTAGCTCGCTGTTTTTCTTCTGTAATTGTCATGCATACGGTTTTATCCAAATTAAGATTCATCTGTCATGTTTCACACCACGTTTGTATTGCATTTTAGTCGTTTGGAAGGATAAGACGATCAAATTTTTCAATTAAGTTTTTTATATAATACGCAATCGTCTGCAAACATTCGCATGCACGATGTGACGGACTCCGAGATATCATTGATATAAAGTAAGAAGAATAAAGGCCTCAAAACTGACCCTTGCGGAACCCCGGATGTTACATCAGAAATGCCCGATTTCGTGCCATCTACTACTACGTACTGACAGCGTAGGTATTCGAAAACACAGGAGATAACACGGGGGTTGATTTTATAACCCCACAATTTTTCAACTAATAACGCGTGAGGTACCACATCAGAAGTGTTTTTGAAATCCAAGAAAATACAGTCGACAGTTGAACGGCTATCCAGCGCTTTAGCTATATCGTGAGAAAATTTTGTTAATTGCGTGACGCAGGACAACCCCTTTGAAAGCCATGCTGTGCCTGATTAAACAGAGAATGAATATGCATGTGTTTGGAACTAGACGTGTACAGGAAGTGTCCAAGAATTTTACAGCAAACGGAAGTTAATGAAATGGGACGGTAATTTCAGACATTGTTGCGAAGCCCCGATTTATAAACTGGGGAACAGACGCTATCTTCCAATCATCAGGGAGCGAGCAATTATTAAGTGACTTCGTAAAACGTAATTTTAAATATGGGGGCATTGATCGTGCGAAGGATTTCAGTAATGCAGTCGGTATGCAGTCAGGGCCATCAGCCTTCGAAGCACTGAAGCCCCCCAATAAAACTTCTATCCCGTGAGCATCAAAGAAAATATCTTCCATAGGCGATACATCCGCCGGAGCGAGGCCGTCTGCAGTGCTGTTATTTATACCCGGTAGGGAAAACACAGAACTGAAGTAAGTGTTAAAACTTTCAGCTTTGTCATCAGCATCAGTAAATAAGATTAAAGCACTTAGGTTCCAATTATTTTGCGACGCGTTGTTTCATTATTCTGTAGTACGAACTTCATACTTCCAGATGTTTCCGCGCACATCACCTCGGTCGCCGGCATCTGTCTAACTTGCCTAGCCCTTTTTGGTTCCGATGAGGCCTGGTGCAAGCTCGGCCCTGAGAATATATTAAAGCGGATGCGAAGGGTGTTCGCGCGTAGTGCAGAATATTTGGAAACCTTGAATTAGGACACGCCGTTTTTGGCCCCTGGGAGCCGCCTTAAGGCCGTGTTCCGAAATTTGCACCTTCTTATTCTAGGGTAAGGGTTTAGTACCTTGGCGTTCTGAAACCTACCGGCGACCAGCGTTTTTAATGTGTGTTGTCACGTGACACGACCCGCCGGAGTGACTCGGATCCATTGGGGTAAGATTCGGAACACAGTCTAAGTGAGTCCGCTTTAATTTTGGTATGGAACTAAATGAAGCCAATAATCCAATTTTCTTATTAAAAAGAGGTTGTCAGCGAAATATTTGAGGGGCATGTGTCCACGATTTTCTCTGAAACATCGTAGTGTCAACGAAACGTCTGTCCACGAAAAGTTGCCCACCAAGTGTGTTTTCATGATGCGTGTTTCGACGAAACGATACGGACTCCGCGCGGGCACCACTTTCTCCGCTAGGGGAAGCTTTAATATAATCTCAGGCTTGCCGAGCTTGCCACCAGTCCTCCTCCGAATTCCTGCCATGGGTTCGGCAAGCTAGGCTACCTTTCGGACGCGTGCGACCGAGGCGACGTTCGTGGAAAGACGCTTTCGACGAAATGTCGCAAAATGTGTCGCTGAAACAAACGCGGGAATCTTTTGGCGATACAACCCGCCGATAAAACGTCACAGTGTCGACGAAACGATCTGTCGATGAAACTTCGTTCGACAAACTAAATGCCACCGCAGTGGCTGTGGTGCGAAAATGGGGTACTCGCCCCGCTCTGCCTTTCTTGAGCTGTCGAAAACTACACGCGGTTTTACTTTAAATGGAACATGGGCGTCGATTTCCTTCGGCTTCAATTTGATCGTTTTCTACTATACATATTTTCTAAAAGAGTACAGGAAACTGAGCCTAAAGCAGCGAGTAAATATTCGCCAAAAATGTTTAGTAATTTTTAACCGTAGACATACGACATTACCCAAACCGAAACTAACCTTCAACTTTACTGGACCGCCTTCTTGTGCTGACGTCAAATCTATGAACATCAGCACATGGGCAGCTTGAGTCTGTTTCGTCCAGCGTCAGAAGCAGTCGGAAGGACGTCGCGATCGAGCGTGGAAATAATGGACTAAGATTCATCAAGTTGTCTTAGTCAAGCAATGACAAGCAGATGTTTTATGATTTTCAGCACGAGATATCAGAACGATTCGTCGTTCGCATTTGATCCGCCGGCATCGCTTCCGAGGGGTCGACACGTAGGGACTGCATTAGCGATCCGCCGACATGTGGACCCAGATACCGCTTCAAAGCAGGATGGCATGGAAGGATTTATTTGCTAGCAAGGTGTGAACTATTTTCTAGAATACGACGCGAACGCTGGGAGCCCGCGTTCGCATCGGACTGCTTGGCACCCACGTTCATCGCGGAGACTTCTCGTCGGAAACCAATAAGATACGACTTTGTCGTAATTCTTCGTGCGTGTTATTTCACCCCACAGTCGGTCGCCGATATCCCCCACCTTCCATTGCGTGCCGCAAACGACCTAAACCAGACGCAATTCCCGAAACCACAGACGCTATCACTACAACGCACAACGCCGTGGAGTATAGGGAGCGTCGTCTGCTCTCGGATACAACATTTGACGTCACGAGTGCCCCCGCTCCTTGTTGCCAGTAGAGGGGCTGCAAGTAATTCGAAGGTGCACGCATAAATTTCAAAATTCATTTTCTCGAACGAAAATGAATATTTTGATTAACAAAATTGTGAACCGTTCCACTCTGTGAAGGTGGTTGGCCAGCGAAGCTCTAGAGCACCACAGCACATGATTCACCAAGAGACACACAAAAGCACTTCGCCAAATGTTTATTTACAATATATAAATATCATTTTGAAAAGGCAGTGATGATTGCTTTGTTATCACTATGATATACACTAATAGGTCCCATTAAAACTTTGGTGAGATTCTCTAATACAGTTAAATCTATACATATAATGCTTTGCATATATAAAACTGCTGCTTTTACATATGTAAAGCAGTGACATCACCCGACTCGAGCGGGAGAAGGCCCATTGCTCTCGGATGTATCTCCCTTATCACAGCGTTTCGACGCCTTTCCTTATCAAAATGCATATCGAGTTGATGGGGCGTGTATGCATGTCCATACAATGGAGCGCTTTTACGTGCAATTTATTTTCTGCATACGGATACCAAAAATGCATGGAACACCTAGCCTTATTCACCTACACTGTAATATTTGGCGGACATTCTCACCGGTGAATGCTTAATACACCGTGAAACTGTCCTAAAAATCAATGACCATCAATATGTCGCCGGAGCTTTCCCCTTTAAGTCCAGCCACACCCAGCGCTACGATTCTTCGGCATCATTCACAGGCAGCGCTACGATTTTAAGGCACGAGTACATAAATCTAGCGCCAGGAGCAGTGTTGAGAACTACAGACCAATATCGCTAACGAGTGTTTCATGCAAGATAATGGAGCACATTATTTATAGTAATCTGATCTCGCACTTGAATACTAATTATTGTTTTACTTCTTCGCAACACGGTTTTCGAGCCGGGTTCTCTTGCGACACCCAATTGACTGAATTTACCCACGACTTAGCTCAATCGGTGGATAGTCGAAAGCAAGTCGATTGCAGTTTTTTTCTGACTGTCCGAAAAGCCTTCGATACGGTTCCGCACTGCTTTATTTTAGAAACACTTAGGAGTCTAAATATTGATAGGAACGCGTACTATTGGATTGCTAACTATTTGAGCGATCGTAAACAATGTGTAGTTGTAAATGGGGTAAAGTCTCCACCAGTTGATGTAACTTCCGGAGTACCACAGGCTCCGTGCTTGAGCCACTCTTTTTAATTGTTGTCAATGACATAACCCAGAGAATTGCCTCGCAGATAAGACTGTACGCTGACGACAGCATTTTGTGCCGTGAAATTAATTCAGACTCTGATGTATCGGCTCTTCAAAGCGATTTAGACAGAATTTGTATGTGGTGTTCAAGGTGGAAAATGACTTTGAGCATCCCAAAGTGTTGTCATGTAAGGTTTACAAGAAAACGCAACGTTCTCCAGTCAACGTACACTTTACACGGAGAAACTTTACTCGTTAAAAAAGAGGCTAAATATCTGGGGGTACTTTTTTCTGATGATTTGAGATGGCTTTCACATGTGAACTACGTAACAGGGAAAGCTAGTAGAACACTGGGTTTTCTAAGGAGAAACTTCTCGCGCGCTCCACCATCCCTCAAACAGACTCTCTTTTTCTCTTTTGTGAATCCCATTCTCGAGTATGCTTGCGTTGTATGGGATCCATCTAAACAGTATCTCATTGATAAAATTGAAAGAATTCAAAACCGTGCCGCTAGATTTGTGACAAATAATCTACAACTTTCGTAGCAGTGTCTCCGCAATAAAAAATATTTACAATGGAAATCGCTTGCTGTTAAGCGTAAGTATTTGCGCCTAAAATTTCTGCACAGTATTTGCTATGGTTTATCTAAAATTGAAAGATCACATTACCAGTTTGAGCCATTTTATGTATCACGCAGAGTAGATCATGACCAAAAAGTTCGGGAGTACACGTCAAAGTCTGATTTATTTTGTAACTCTTTCTTCCCACGAACGATAAAAGAATGGAACAGCTTGCCAAGCGAGATTGTTGCCTTGCAAAGTCCAGATTCGCTTTTTTCGCAACTCCAGCATTGTCTCTGAACAATATATTTGAGTGTAAATATATTATCAACGCATTTGTGTTTCTTTCCATGCAGACTAACGGTTGTTTCTTTTCTATGTATGTTTATTTGCGTGTGCGATTTTGTATATTACTTTGTGTACTTATGTGTCTTGATAATCTATGGTGTGTTAAAACTCTTTTTTTTGTATTATGACTTCCCCTACTGTAGTGCCCTTCGGGGCGTTGTAGGAAATAAATAAATAAAAATAAATAAATTCTAACAACGCCCAGAGTCCATGAGCACGTCGCTCGTTGTCGTTGTAGGTTTGCTTTTACAGTCTAAGGCTATACCGCAAAAAAAAAAAAAAAAAAAAACGGGATGACGGCGCATTTACTGTGCGTTATTGGTCGTGCAGTGATAGGAAACGCCCAATGAAGGTGAGCTCCGTTGCAGTCCACCTTTCTTACTGCACGATTGGCTCCATAGGATCGGAGCATCGGCTACAGTCGCACTTAAAATGAGATGGTGTACAAACATAGCGCATCCAGAGAAAAACAAAAACAAAAAAACACCGCGATTTTTTTAGGCTGTGAGCGAAATTCTAGGTTGAGTAAAATCACCAACGAAAGAACACCACCCAAGCATCGAGTTATTACAATAATAATAATACAAAAAGTGCCGTGGAAAAGATATTTTGTTCTACCTTCATGTTTTTTTTTTGCTGCAGCATTCCGTTTATTTTTGTGACAAGACCCGTTTACTCCAACTCTTTCAGTATCACACGAACGGCAGTAAAATTGGATACTGTGCTACAACTTGTTTATTTGAAACAATATTAAGAGAATGAGCGCCAGTATTATTTTTGATATATATTGTGTTTCGTGGTTTTCGTGCTCGCAGTTCTTTGCATTTGGCACCTGGGCATTGGCGTGGCGCAGCAGCTGGCCTTCGACATCATCGTCTTCATTGTGAGCGCCCTGTTCCTGGAGATCTACCTAATCGTCAACCTAGCGTCAACCCACGAGGCGAACCCACTCCCGTCCCTGAAATATGTGAGACTTCATTGGATGTTCAAAGGTTTCGCTATGGTACATTAAAGGTGCCCTGAGGAGATTCTTGAGATCGCCCTAAATACGGCGATAACTCACTCTGCGGGCTTTAAGAGTCCTAGAAATCCATAAACCATTACGATGCGTGTCCGATTTCCACATTAAAACAAACAAACAATTAAAACCCGAGGTCATTTCCGGCGATGGGAGGAGCTTAGATCCGGCTGCCAGGACGACATGTGTCCAATGAAAACGCGACATTTCGTTAAGATTGCAAACGCTGTTATTACGAAAAGATTTTTTTTTTTTTTTTTTTGCGGAGAGGCAACATAATATTTCAATAATCGCCCCAAAAACAGCGCAATTTGCTTTTCTTTCTTCCGCGAGGTTGATGTTTCCGGTCGTCAGCTCTCACGCGCGCGCTCGCTGGGTCGACTTGTAGTCGGGGCTGGATGGGTACTGAGCCGCGTGCATTCCCGATATCACTCCGCGGTTCAACCGGTCGGAGGCGCGAAGATCCTTCACTTGCTATTGATTGACAATGGTCCTGCTTTCGGAACATGCTCTTCCCATCACCGTACATGACCTTAGTGTGTTGCGATCTTTGATTGTTTTTTTAATAAAGAAATCGCCCGCGTATCGTTATGAATGATGGATTTCTAGGATGCTAAGAGCTCACAGAGTGAGTTGTCGCCAGGTTGATGTTATTTATTATTGACCGTTCTAAGGTGTTTGATGTAATTGATCACAATTTATTGTTGAAGAAGCTTTTCAATATGGGTCTTTCTTCGGGTCTTTGCGACTGGTTTGACAGCTACCTTAGTGATTGCTCAAATTTGGTGTTTTATTTAGGATGCAAATTATATCCTTATGTGATGAATTCCGGAGTACCACAGGGTCGAACCTTGCACCTTTGCTTTTCATCATTTTTGATAAATTACCTTGCAACTTGTGTCAGTAATTCAGAGATGCTACAGTTCACTGACGACGTTAAAATTTATTGTAGTATTCGCACGCCTGCTGACTGTGAACTGTTATAAAACGATGTTGATGCGATTCACCTGTGGTTTTGTACAATCTTGCTGCTTTTAAACCCCACCAAAACTATAGGTGGTTTCTTCAGCCCGTAAGGCAAATGTTATTATTCATTCCTATAAATTTCATGACTCAGACATTTAAAGATCCTCAATTGTACGTGGCCTTGGTGTTTTGAGTGACTCACGCCTCAATTTTAATTTTCGGTCGTTAGTTTTATTAAGCGTTGAACTTTCCTTCTGACTGTGTCAAATTCCCTGGGCGTCAGTCAAACGCCAAGGTGAGAGTGTGTAGAGCAACGATTTGTACCAAATATTTATGATCGCCACATTGGACGGAGAGTTTTTATATGATTACGTGCGTCTCTTGCGATACACTTCGTATTTCGCTTATTTCGAATATACGACTAGTTCGTGGCATGTTTTTTATATAAGCTGCTCAACGCTGTTATTGATTCCTCCCTGTTATTGAGTAGAATCTCACTTCCTGTTCCCCAGCGACAAAACCGGTCTACCGTTTCTTTTTGCCCTTTTAACTTAGAATCTAGTCCTCCGTTGACTCGGATGCACGGTGTAAGATAATACTCTTCAGGTGAGGACACCGCGCTCTTCGCGACGTGCCGATAAAGTTCGCTTTTTCACTCTCTCTCTTTTTCTCTCTCACTATGGTTTCAAGCGGCGCCGGCAGATGACTCGTCGACCCGTGGGTCGGCGGGCCTCGTCTCCTGCGCTTTTCAATGGGAAACGCGTTTTTTTTTAAAGTCGTATTGTGCATGCGGTGCGTTCCTTATAACCCGGCACTTGTAGTATGTGTGTTGCTTAGGCATAGATTCGTCGTTTGTCTTAGTTTTGTGGCTCAACGGCAGCGAGGGCAGTTTTATGAAGACACTAAAACAGAGGCATTTGGCGCGGTATTCAAACGGGCTAAGCGGGTATGTGTTGGCGCTTCCTGGATTTTCATCCCTTTCTAGGTCTTAGGTTCATGAGCATCAGACACTAAACACCTAATGTTGGGATTCATATTTTCTTGGCAAAACATCGCGGGGACAACATCTCTACAGCAAAGCAACGCATTGAACAACAAATGCACGGTAAAATATTTTTTTTATTGTGGAGGTCGTGATTGTGGACTGCTCACGCGCTCTCACAAGAAAATGCCGTAAATGCATTCTTCGTTAAGAACGTTTGTAATAAAATAATAACATTGAAATAAAGAGCCGAGCAAATGGCTTTGTTGTGGGAAAGACAGCAGAACGCTGGACTATCAATGAACTGCTTCAGTCTACTTCTTACACAGCCTCGCTTCTTTCTTCTTCTTGCCACTTTCTTTCTGTGTATTTCTTGCTTTTCCTTCGCAGTATTGGCGCATTCTCATCATGATGTAATAGCGCAGAATTCTGGCTACCGCGTCCGTCTTGTGCTCGGGGCAAGGAAACGTGACGTTTTTGTCGACTACATGCTCTATGGTGTCCCAGAACACCTCAGGATCGCCAGCATGCTTAGAGAAATAACCTTCAGCTGCTTTGAGGAGGGTGAATAACTTATAATTCGGGTGGGTCAGCCCTCCTCTAGTCTTGGCATTAGTGAGGGCAGCTTCCGGTGCACAACTTGAAGTCACAGTAAGGCAACCTCTGCAGACAGGGCAAGAAAACATGGAGCGTAGTCTACGACTAAGAAAGCCAGAAACGTAGTGAATTACGCAGTCAACCGCCTGTGTTGTCGTTGCATCAGCAGGCAGAACTTCTTCGCAATCCCACGACTCTGTGTTAATTAGCCCGTCCAGTTTAGCACGGATTTCTGCAAGTTGCCTTTCAGAGCTGTCTTTTTCATTCTTGAATAATGGTCTTGAAAGAAGAAAAATCGAGAATCGGAGCTTCTTCTTTCACTTCGCAGTTTCCGAACTTGGGTGGCTTTAGTAGTGTGTATATGCTCAGCGTTCTGTACAGCTGCAGGAATGTCGGCATGTCCGGATGGTCATTCTCGCCTGCTGCTTGCCGAACTTTTCCGAAGAACCGTTCCAATGGATCTTGGTTAAACTTAGAGGTCAGGACATATATAAAGTTGCAGCTCATAGAGTAAATAATGGCAAAGATCAACCGTAGACTTCAGCGTGACTCGAAGACCTTCAGCTGTCGTTTTTGTCAGAAACATGTCCTCGGTTATTGATCCATCTGAAAGTTCTTGCTCCCACTCGTTCAGCCATTTCAAGCCTTCTTGTAGGACCCTGATGTCGCTGCCACCTTGCCTTATTCCTTCCGTTGGGTGTCATCGATTCAAGGCATCAAACAAATCGTTAAGTCTCGCTGTGAACTCAACAGTGCCTTCACAGTCATATAGGTTTGTCACACCTCGTTTCTGGTAGTGCTTCATACCGGCAGCCATGGACCCGCTGAACACTTGCGTAGCAAACTTCACTCGCATTTTGTCCATGTTGGATGGATAAATATGGCGCTGAGTTATCTTAGGGCACGCCTTGAGCTCTCCTGGGAGTGCCTCGTCTTCCTTAAACACGGAAATGTAGTGTGACCATTTGACCCATTTTCCGTTTGTCTTCAGGGTCTTCAGGTATCTTTGTTTGAGCAGCCGGTTTCGAACACATTTAAATAGGTGAGGAACGTCTGAAAACATGTACACCTTTCGCTCAGCATCAACTGGGTGCTCAAAAAAGTGCTTGGCTTCCTGCATTTCACCAGTGACGCCCAGGTGTTTCCACATGGTGCGATTTGTGCTTGCACCATCGCACACGACACCGTCGATCATAGCTCCAGCGTCCTCAAGCAGCACAATAGCTTGTAGAAGAAGCTGACATAGCACTGTGCCTCGCGTGGCGTTTTTGAAGCAAACACAGCCACAGGCTGCGCTGAACTTTCAGCAAATGGACAAAACATAAACACGAGTGCATGATCTGCCAATTCTGAACTTTGCTTCTTGTTTATGCCTTGCTCAACTAGTCCGTCATAGCTCAAAGTCCTAGAATTGAGCCGTTTACACTGCCTCACTTGCATTTCGTCCACCATCAGCATGCCGTGCTTGGAGAACATCGACTTTCTGTTTAACTTTTTCTTCCAAGGCAGAAAAAAGTTCCGGTCAAGCCGCACTTCATTCCGACAGTGGATATATATCGCCGGATGGTCTTCACTGATGGCAGAGGGTGGACGTCACTACCTCTTAGGAACCTGTCATCCTGTGAGCGTGCGAATATGTAGCAGCAAACACAGCAGCAGCCAGTTATCCGTGTACTTTCTTCCTTTCTTGGATTTATGCCGTGCAGCTGATATGCATTCTGTCACAAGCATTTGCTGCGCCTCTGAAAGGTTCGCTTCCTTGAGTGTTTTATGAAGGGATGCCTCACTTAGGTCTTTCAGTTTGCCTTGACAGGACAATAACTCTTCAGTCAGCTTTTTCTTAACTTTGAGTAGCCGCATCTTAGAACGGTAGCAGGCGATCCGTTGCTTTCTTAATACATCTACTTTCTGCTTGCTAGGTGGGCTCAGGATGATTCTGACTCGTCGGTGCTCTCGACGCTTGTCCATCCTTGACTTGTGAATTCGGAGGGTGTCTTTTAACCTCGCACAAAAACAACATGGCAGTTCTCCGACCTGGAGAATGGGGCATCGGTTATGCCGCCAAGCACCAGCTGGATCCACGTAGCCACACTCAAGCTGCACGTTCGCATATTTCTCGTGTGGTGGTCCACCAGGACAGAGATTCAGATCATCGAGATGCTTTAGAGATGCAGTGACAGTGCTCCAGTCATCTCGGCAGCTCAATTCACATAAACCGTGTGACGGTTGGTAACCCCAACCCTGTTCCCGGTGTTTCTTTTGGGCGAGAGAGAGTGAGGAGACCGGCGAACAGATACAACAAGATTAATTGTAAGAAATTGGAGGGAGGGTCGATGACTGAGGGGCTCACTGCTTTGTTGACGACGTGCTCGCAGGGGCAGGCAGACCGGGGCTCCCGTGTAGAGTCCGGGCTCTTGCGTTGACGACGTGCTCATCTATGCGTTCAGGACACCACAGGGGCAGGCAGACCGGGGCTCCCGTGTAGAGTCCGGGCTCTTGAGTTGACGACGTGCTCATCTATGCGTCCAGGACACCACAGGGGCAGGCAGACCGGGGCTCCCGTGTAAAGTGCGGGCTCTTGCGTTGACGACGTGCTCATCTATGCGTTCAGGACACCACAGGGGCAGGCAGACCGGGGCTCCCGTGTAGAGTCCGGGCTCTTGCGTTGACGACGTGCTCATCTATGCGTTCAGGACACCACAGGGGCAGGCAGACCGGGGCTCCCGTGTAGAGTCCGGGCTCTTGCGTTGACGACGTGCTCATCTATGCGTTCAGGACACCACAGGGGCAGGCAGACCGGGGCTCCCGTGTAGAGTCCGGGCTCTTGAGTTGACGACGTGCTCATCTATGCGTCCAGGACACCACAGGGGCAGGCAGACCGGGGCTCCCGTGTAAAGTGCGGGCTCCTATGCGTTCAGGACACCACAAGGGCGGCAGACCGGGGCTCCCGTGCAGAGTCCGGGCTCTTGCGTTGACGACGTGCTCATCTATGCGTTCAGGACACCACAGGGGCAGGCAGACCGGGGCTCCCGTGTAGAGTCCGGGCTCTTGCGTTGACGACGTGCTCATCTATGCGTTCAGGACACCACAGGGGCAGGCAGACCGGGGCTCCCGTGTAGAGTCCGGGCTCTTGAGTTGACGACGTGCTCATCTATGCGTTCAGGACACCACAGGGGCAGGCAGACCGGGGCTCCCGTGTAAAGTCCGGGCTCTTGCGTTGACGACGTGCTCATCTATGCGTTCAGGACACCACAGGGGCAGGCAGACCGGGGCTCCCGTGTAGAGTCCGGGCTCTTGCGTTGACGACGTGCTCATCTATGCGTTCAGGACACCACAGGGGCAGGCAGACCGGGGCTCCCGTGTAGAGTCCGGGCTCTTGCGTTGACGACGTGCTCATCTATGCGTTCAGGACACCACAGGGGCAGGCAGACCGGGGCTCCCGTGTAGAGTCCGGGCTCTTGCGTTGACGACGTGCTCATCTATGCGTTCAGGACACCACAGGGGCAGGCAGACCGGGGCTCCCGTGTAGAGTCCGGGCTCTTGCGTTGACGACGTGCTCATCTATGCGTTCAGGACACCACAGGGGCAGGCAGACCGGGGCTCCCGTGTAGAGTCCGGGCTCTTGCGTTGACGACGTGCTCATCTATGCGTTCAGGACACCACAGGGGCAGGCAGACCGGGGCTCCCGTGTAGAGTCCGGGCTCTTGCAGTTGACGACGTGCTCATCTATGCGTTCAGGACACCACAGGGGCAGGCAGACCGGGGCTCCCGTGTAGAGTCCGGGCTCTTGCGTTGACGACGTGCTCATCTATGCGTTCAGGACACCACAGGGGCAGGCAGACCGGGGCTCCCGTGTAGAGTCCGGGCTCTTGCGTTGACGACGTGCTCATCTATGCGTTCAGGACACCACAGGGGCAGGCAGACCGGGGCTCCCGTGTAGAGTCCGGGCTCTTGCGTTGACGACGTGCTCATCTATGCGTTCAGGACACCACAGGGGCAGGCAGACCGGGGCTCCCGTGTAGAGTCCGGGCTCTTGCGTTGACGACGTGCTCATCTATGCGTTCAGGACACCACAGGGGCAGGCAGACCGGGGCTCCCGTGTAGAGTCGGGCTCTTGCGTTGACGACGTGCTCATCTATGCGTTCAGGACACCACAGGGGCAGGCAGACCGGGGCTCCCGTGTAGAGTCCGGGCTCTTGCGTTGACGACGTGCTCATCTATGCGTTCAGGACACCACAGGGGCAGGCAGACCGGGGCTCCCGTGTAGAGTCCGGGCTCTTGCGTTGACGACGTGCTCATCTATGCGTTCAGGACACCACAGGGGCAGGCAGACCGGGGCTCCCGTGTAGAGTCCGGGCTCTTGCGTTGACGACGTGCTCATCTATGCGTTCAGGACACCACAGGGGCAGGCAGACCGGGGCTCCCGTGTAGAGTCCGGGCTCTTGCGTTGACGACGTGCTCATCTATGCGTTCAGGACACCACAGGGGCAGGCAGACCGGGGCTCCCGTGTAGAGTCCGGGCTCTTGCGTTGACGACGTGCTCATCTATGCGTTCAGGACACCACAGGGGCAGGCAGACCGGGGCTCCCGTGTAAAGTCCGGGCTCTTGCGTTGACGACGTGCTCATCTATGCGTTCAGGACACCACAGGGGCAGGCAGACCGGGGCTCCCGTGTAGAGTCCGGGCTCTTGCGTTGACGACGTGCTCATCTATGCGTTCAGGACACCACAGGGGCAGGCAGACCGGGGCTCCCGTGTAGAGTCCGGGCTCTTGCGTTGACGACGTGCTCATCTATGCGTTCAGGACACCACAGGGGCAGGCAGACCGGGGCTCCCGTGTAGAGTCCGGGCTCTTGCGTTGACGACGTGCTCATCTATGCGTTCAGGACACCACAGGGGCAGGCAGACCGGGGCTCCCGTGTAGAGTCCGGGCTCTTGCAGTTGACGACGTGCTCATCTATGCGTTCAGGACACCACAGGGGCAGGCAGACCGGGGCTCCCGTGTAGAGTCCGGGCTCTTGCGTTGACGACGTGCTCATCTATGCGTTCAGGACACCACAGGGGCAGGCAGACCGGGGCTCCCGTGTAGAGTCCGGGCTCTTGCGTTGACGACGTGCTCATCTATGCGTTCAGGACACCACAGGGGCAGGCAGACCGGGGCTCCCGTGTAGAGTCCGGGCTCTTGCGTTGACGACGTGCTCATCTATGCGTTCAGGACACCACAGGGGCAGGCAGACCGGGGCTCCCGTGTAGAGTCCGGGCTCTTGCGTTGACGACGTGCTCATCTATGCGTTCAGGACACCACAGGGGCAGGCAGACCGGGGCTCCCGTGTAGAGTCCGGGCTCTTGCGTTGACGACGTGCTCATCTATGCGTTCAGGACACCACAGGGGCAGGCAGACCGGGGCTCCCGTGTAGAGTCCGGGCTCTTGCGTTGACGACGTGCTCATCTATGCGTTCAGGACACCACAGGGGCAGGCAGACCGGGGCTCCCGTGTAGAGTCGCGGGCTCTTGCGTTGACGACGTGCTCATCTATGCGTTCAGGACACCACAGGGGCAGGCAGACCGGGGCTCCCGTGTAGAGTCCGGGCTCTTGCGTTGACGACGTGCTCATCTATGCGTTCAGGACACCACAGGGGCAGGCAGACCGGGGCTCCCGTGTAGAGTCCGGGCTCTTGCGTTGACGACGTGCTCATCTATGCGTTCAGGACACCACAGGGGCAGGCAGACCGGGGCTCCCGTGTAGAGTCCGGGCTCTTGCGTTGACGACGTGCTCATCTATGCGTTCAGGACACCACAGGGGCAGGCAGACCGGGGCTCCCGTGTAGAGTCCGGGCTCTTGCGTTGACGACGTGCTCATCTATGCGTTCAGGACACCACAGGGGCAGGCAGACCGGGGCTCCCGTGTAGAGTCCGGGCTCTTGCGTTGACGACGTGCTCATCTATGCGTTCAGGCACGGCCCCCTCGATCCGCTCCGTCGCTCTCCGCTTGGTACGGCCTGACGCGTGGCTCTCCCTCCCGGTGGGAACGAAAGTGCGAAAAGCGGCCGCGGCGATGAGAGTGGCGCTACCGAGCGCTGACGGTCAGCAGATCGTCCGATGGAGAGCGGGCCTGCGTACCGGGTGATACGCGGGGCGAGGGGCTTAGCCGGCTTCGCTACGTAAATGTTAGTTTTTTTTAAAATAAAACTGCAAGCTAATCGGCTCATCCGCGTATCATATTCAGTCGAGTTTACGAGAAATTAGGCTTCACAGCTTCTGAAAAACTGCTTGGCTGTCAAGGGTTGACTTCGCGCTTTAGACGATTTCTATGGGAGCGGGCGTGTTATAACATCTTCATTCGTAGAATTACTGCTGTACGATGCACATTGAAGAACTCAACTCAGTAATAACACTACATCTCTAAGTTGTCTTTCTTTATGGTGGATACAAGACACAATTTCAACGCAGCCTGACCTTGCACTCTATAAACATTCGCGCAACCTCATTTTAGCTTGCAAGCTGGAGATCACTTGTGACTTCAAATAAGCAGAGCTTTTTTTTTGTAGTGCTCTTACGCATGCAATTGCGTGCCCTGATTATGACGCAATGACATATAGTTTCCATAGTTTGTTTTTATTTACAAATAAAACATTGAGTATATAGGTAACAAGAAAGAAAGAAATGTTTAGAAAGGCGGCACATCTTCCTCAAAACCGTAGACACTTTCTGGATAGTGGCTTATGTACATAATGTAGTGCCCTCTCCACCGACATGGTTAGGTTGACTGCCCAGTTGGCAAGAAGAGGGCGCAAAAGCTTCCGCAAAAAATTGAGCAGAGCTCATTACAGTGTTCATTTCTGATTTGGTGATCGCTGCACCACATAACCCGGCAATCTTGCAGATACGGGAGCACAGTGCTGTAGAGCAGCTTAGATATGCGTCTTGAACGCCTCACTTCTGGGGTCTTAAGTGCTGATTCGACGAAAGTGCAGACGGTGCTGCACACCGACGTCGCGTCTTCTGTTGGGTAGGTGAGGCCTCCAGAATCTAGGTCAGCCATGTACTTGTACGCACCGCGGTTTGTGCGTGGTGCTTCCAGCAGTGTCTTGCAACTCGGACATGAGACCTGTGAGACAATGTGCAGTGCGTATATCTTGTGAGGCGAAAAGATAGAATGGAACCAAAGAAGCCTTACGGATGCTTGCTAAAAACCTTACCTTCTCTTTGCATGCATGTACTAAGTAGCCCGTCAAGTACACGATGGCCGGCTGCTGAAGCGGTAGCGGCGATGATCCAAATGATGAGGAAAGGCACAACCCTTCCAGCAACTCCAGGTCTTTCCCTTGAACACGAGGCATCACTTCATTGTCAGCGCGGCGTGGAAACGATGGCGAGAGAGAAGCCCGGCTCTCGAAGCTCTCCGGTGCACACCCATCTTTGTTTGCAGCCAGGATTCCAACCTAAAATGAGAGATGTCTGCTTCTTAACCTTACATAATTGTGCTCCCTAAAATTGCTGGAAAAACCAACTAACCTTTAGGAGCTTCTCGGCGGTAAATACCGCACTCCTGGCATCCATGCGGTCATTCCCTCCGCTGAACTGACGAAAACAGCTGAAGACTGATTCCACTGGATCACTGTTCAGTGCCCTTGTAAGCACATATCTGAAGCTGAAAAGGCAAGCATATTTGTTGAAAGGCTTAGGCTCTACGATTAAACTGGACCCTTATGTGGCGCTTTTTGGACTCCCACGGGGACTAGGGAGAGGGAAGTTATGTCAACAACGCAGAAAACGCAGATTGGATGTTGATTGGTGAGAGTCGCTGATGACGACTTTCCGCAGAAGAAAACGAAGTTCACTTTTCCTTTGTTTTCTTCTGCGGATATTCGTCATCAGGGACTCTCACCAATCAACATCCAATCTGCGTTTGTTGCGTTGTTGACGTCAATTCCCTCTTCCTAGTCGCAGTGGGAGTCCAAAAGCGCAACATAAGGTCCCTGGTGTTCATCCCTAAAATATAAACAATGCCACAGATGTGGAAGGCTTACCCTGCGTCATCCAGCAAGTACCCAACTACACCAACAGTTGACCTGGTTGTGATCAGCGTCGCTTCGTATGTTTCCTTTGTCAGGAATTGGTGCTTCCTTTCACGGCATGTGATCTTCAGCTCCTCCAAATAACAAAGAAAGTCTACCTCAAGCCAAAGGAGTCGAGGGTCGTCCACATCCGTGAAGGGCCTCATATCGGGCTCCCGGCACCATCTGCTGATGTCGTGAAAATTGTACCACGTTCTGATCATGTCCATGAACTGGATTGTTGCGCCTGAGTCTTGAAAAACAGCAGCCTTCGGGTGGCACTCTGGGTTTAGCCTCAGATAGTTCAGAGTATTTATCACCTCCGAGGAGAACACATGCTTCGCTCTGCTTACCTTCATCTTCTCTAAGTTGGTGGGGTCGACATGACTGCGAGTTAAAAAGCGAACAGGCTTTACCAGCAAGTCTTTCTGTGCATCGAACAATTCGCGCAATAAGCGACCACCACAAATCGTTTCTTCGCCATCCGACATCTCCCTCTCAAGCAAGTTGTTGCGCAGGTTTTTGATTATATGGTTCGGATCGAATGAAAGAAACAGGAGATCATTCTCGCGGAGAGGGTGGCGAACGACATGCTGGAGAATGCCATCTTCAGAAAAGTCTCGGAACATAGCAGTATTTGTTTGGTGGTTATCTGTCACGAGCCTTACCACATGAAAACCACAGCTTTCAACAGCCTCCATCACAGCAAGCGTCATCGATTGAAGCTCTGCGTGCTTCATCCTTCGTGTAAAAAAGTATGCCACAGGAATCACGTAAGAGGTAGCCAAGCCTCTTAAAACAAAACAAAGCAGCCGGTTTGCAACCTGGGGTGGACCTGAATCTGAAGTGGCATTGCCCATATCCACAAACCCGAAGATGCGGTCAACTTGCCTGTCATACACAGTCTTCTTTTGAATTGACATCTCGTCAATGATCAGAGAGCAGTAAGTCTCCTGTTGTACTTTTAGTCCAGCCCGCTCCACTTTCAAGCGCTCCAAAATAAGGCTTGTGATGCCAATCTCACCGTCAGATGACCCAACATACTTCTGCAGTGTAGTGCGGCAGGGTAGCTTCAACAAGCCTCTTTCCCTTACGTGGTTGTATCCTTTGCTCGAGCAAGCTTTCCATAAAACACAATCTCTCAGTATGCCATCACTCCAGGATGGACGCTTCTTCTCAAAGTTTAAGAGTTGCTGCTTCAGAAACATTGCGCACCTGTCGTCCTGGGCTGCTTGCTCAACATTCAAAACGCACTGAACAAGTATGTTGTCTTCGAATTCTTTTAGCCGCGCACGAACGTTGTTGTTGGCTGTTCGGAGGAAAGCGAGTTTATCGCCGAGGCGCTTTGCTTGCATTTGGAGTCGCTTTTCTAGCTTTTTGACGTGATCCATCAAGGCCTTAAGGTTAAACACGGTCTGACATTCTTTTGCCTCGAGCCTTGGTTTACCTATGTCAGCTTGCTCACTCCGTCCATCTTCACCGACTCGCTGCGAAGTTTCAGTGGTGTTGTCATCTCCAACATCTGCAAACGTGTCCTCGGTCTCTGTTGGCGATTCCGGATGCACTGAAGTGGAAGTGCTCGGTGTTTCACAGAAATCACGTTCAAGTCGTCTTCGTTTTGAGGCAGGAGCCGGCTGAAGGTAAGATGGGTACTCTAAAAACACTGACGGTACAGCTTCTGACAGAAGCATCCTCCTTTTGCTCCTTGCTTGAAATCTTGTTCGGTGAAATGAAGTGAACAGATGACCGCTCGAGAAGAAGGAACCCATTCCGTACCTTTTGAAGTTCCTTGTCTCGAAATTTTCTTCAACCACGCGGCCCGCAGTTCAGGCTTGGAAGGGATTTCATGAAATGAGACGGCTGCATTATTACGCTCCGTTACAGGACACAGAGGAACGGAGCAGTTTTTGGGCATAATTAAGGGCCTTACGTGTCACTGGCGCATGTGCGATAAAACGAGGAAAACATCAGCGAACAAAACAACACGTTACAAAATGACGCGACCATTCGGTTCAAAGTCGAAAAATGCCGGAGACGCGACGCTAACCGCGCTACCGCCTCCGACGCCTTTCCCGCCTTTCCTCCTCGGGAAAGAGAGGCGCGAGGCGTCCGCGTCGCGCAGCGCACCTAGCGGTGGCGTCCTCAAGTCAACCGAGAACGCAGTTGCCGTTGCTTTCGCGAGGATGCGTCAGGCCGTACCAAGCGGAGCGCGACGGAGCGGATCGAGGGCCGTGGTTCAGGACACCACAGGGGCAGGCAGACCAGGGCTCCCGCGTAGAGTCCGGGCTCTTGCGTTGACGACGTGCTCGTCGAGGTGTTCAGGACACCGGAGGGGCAGGCAGACCGGGGCTCCCGTGTGAGTGCCCGGCTCTTGCGTTTGACGACGTGCTCGTCGAGGCGTTCAGGACACCACAGGGGCAGGCAGACCGGGGCTCCCGTGTAGAGTCCGGGCTCTTGCGTTGACGACGTGCTCATCTATGCGTTCAGGACACCACTGGGGCAGGCAGACCGGGGCTCCCGCGTAGATTCCGGGCTCTTGCGTTGACGACGTGCTCATCTGAGGCGTTCAGGACACCGCAGGGGCAGGCAGACCGGGGCTCCCGTGTAGAGTCCGGGCTCTTGCGTTGACGACGTGCTCATCTATGCGTTCAGGACACCACAGGGGCAGGCAGACCAGGGCTCCCGCGTAGAGTCCGGGCTCTTGCGTTGACGACGTGCTCGATCGATGCGTTCAGGACACCGCAGGGGCAGGCAGACCGGGGCTCCCGTGTAGAGTCCGGGCTCTTGCGTTGACGACGTGCTCGTCGAGGCGTTCAGGACACCACAGGGGCAGGCAGACCAGGGCTCCCGTGTAGAGTCCGGGCTCTTGCGTTGACGACGTGCTCATCTCTGCGTTCAGGACACCACAGGGGCAGGCAGACCAGGGCTCCGCGTAGAGTCCGGGCTCTTGCGTTGACGACGTGCTCATCTATGCGTTCAGGACACCACAGGGGCAGGCAGACCGGGGCTCCCGTGTAGAGTCCGGGCTCTTGCGTTGACGACGTGCTCATCTATGCGTTCAGGACACCACAGGGACAGGCAGACCGGGGCTCCCGTGTAGAGTCCGGGCTCTTGCGTTGACGACGTGCTCATCTATGCGTTCAGGACACCACAGGGGCAGGCAGACCAGGGCTCCCGCGTAGAGTCCGGGCTCTTGCGTTGACGACGTGCTCGTCGAGGCGTTCAGGACACCGCAGGGGCAGGCAGACCGGGGCTCCCGTGTGAGTGCCCGGCCTCTTACGTTGACGACGTGCTCGTCTATGCGTTCAGGACACCACAGGGGCAGGCAGACCAGGGCTCCCGTGTAGAGTCCGGGCTCTTGCGTTGACGACGTGCGCATCTATGCGTTCAGGACACCACAGGGGCAGGCAGACCAGGGCTCCCGCGTAGATTCCGGGCTCTTGCGTCGACGACGTGCTCATCTGAGGCGTTCAGGACACCGCAGGGGCAGGCAGGCCGGGGCTCCCGTGTAGAGTCCGGGCTCTCGCATTGACGACGTGCTCATCTATGCGTTCAGGACACCACAGGGGCAGGCAGACCAGGGCTCCCGCGTAGAGTCCGGGCTCTTGCGTTGACGACGTGCTCGATCTATGCGTTCAGGACACCGCAGGGGCAGGCAGACCGGGGCTCCCGTGTAGAGTCCGGGCTCTTGCGTTGACGACGTGCTCATCTATGCGTTCAGGACACCACAGGGGCAGGCAGACCGGGGCTCCCGTGTAGAGTCCGGGCTCTTGCGTTGACGACGTGCTCATCTCTGCGTTCAGGACACCACAGGGGCAGGCAGACCAGGGCTCCCGTGTAGAGTCCGGGCTCTTGCGTTGACGACGTGCTCATCTATGCGTTCAGGACACCACAGGGGCAGGCAGACCAGGGCTCCCGTGTAGAGTCCGGGCTCTTGCGTTGACGACGTGCTCATCTATGCGTTCAGGACACCACAGGGGCAGGCAGACCGGGGCTCCCGCGGAGAGTCAGGGCTCTTGCGTTGACGAAGTGCTCGTCGAGGCGTTCAGGACACCGCAGGGGCAGGCAGACCGGGGCTCCCGTGTAGAGTATGGGCTCTTGCGTTGACGACGTGCTCATCTATGCGTTCTGGACACCACAGGGGCAGGCAGACCGGGGCTCCCGCGTAGAGTCCGGGCTCTTGCGTTGACGACGTGCTCATCTATGCGTTCAGGACACCACAGGGGCAGGCAGACCAGGGCTCCCGCGCAGAGTCCGGGCTCTTGCGTTGACGACGTGCTCATCTATGCGTTCAGGACACCACAGGGGCAGGCAGACCAGAGCTCCCGCGTAGAGTCCGGGCTCTTGCGTTGACGACGTGCTCATCTATGCGTTCAGGACACCACAGGGGCAGGCAGACCAGGGCTCCCGCGTAGAGTCCGGGCTCTTGCGTTGACGACGTGCTCATCTATGCGTTCAGGACACCACAGGGGCAGGCAGACCAGGGCTCCCGCGGAGAGTCAGGGCTCGTGGCGTTGACGAAGTGCTCGTCGAGGCGTCCAGGACACCGCAGGGGCAGGCAGACCGGGGCTCCCGTGTAGAGTCTGGGCTCTTGCGTTGACGACGTGCTCATCTATCCGTTCTGGACACCACAGGGGCAGGCAGACCAGCGCTCCCGCGTAGAGTCCGGGCTCTTGCGTTGACGACGTGCTCTTCTGAGGTGTTCAGGACACCGCAGAGTTAGGCAGACCGGGGCTCCCGTGTGGAGTCCGGCCTCTTACGTTGACGACGTGCTCGTCGAGGTGTTCAGGACACCGCAGGGGCAGGCAGAGCGGGGCTCTTGTGTGGAATCTGGGCTGGCTGGCGATGAGTCGTCGCAGTTGCGTGGAAGGCGTTCGTCAATGCCGTTTCCGTCCCAGGACTCAGCACGGCATTCCTTATTTTAATTGTGATGCAATTAAATGCAACGGTGCAAGCGAGCTGGACAAGAATGACGAAAATAATCCGTGTTGTTCCCCTTCTCAGGGATTATTTTCGCCATTCCTTCTTTGTTTCCTTTCGGCTGGTCGCTGACAATGCGTCAAATCTTGATCGACGCGCTCGTCGAACTGCCGTTTCCCGCCGTAATCCCCACCGGCGTTCGTTGAGTGCACCTCCTCTCTCTCTCTCCTTTCCCTCGATCCCTCCATTGTTCCCGACAAGCACGGAATGCGGGAAAGCCCGGGTGGTCCCTCCAAGGTTGCAGGCGCGCTGTTTCCTGTTGTGCCACACCCCGGCCCCGTGAAGCAGTCATTCTCGGAACACGTCAATGTCACACCCTGGCTTCGCGAAACACCAGCCTTCTCGGAACTTGGGATCGTCACACCTGGAACGGTTGCTATCTCGATTTTGCGATCAAGTGCAAATGTGTTTAAAGTGAACTCTGCTTCCTTGACTTGTTTATAGCCCTCGTCCCACTAAAGCGACAAACACCGCGTTTCGTCCAACGGCACCACAAAGTTCTGTGTCGTCGATGCTGTCCCACTGCAACGACCAACACCCGCGATAATCGCCGATAAGCGCCGACAAACCGATCGACGGCGGACGAGTTCTTGTCTGTCGTTTGACTTGAAGCGCAGCAAGCAGTCCGACTGAGGAACATCTCTCGGAGACAAACTTATCCTCCTCGCGGCTTATGCCTTCTGTTGCCTCCCTTACCACCCTTCTACCCTTCCTCCCGGAAGGAGAAGCCCTTGGCGGCCACTCCTCGTTCCCGGCCCCGCAGTTCCGGTCCCTCGATTGCACGTAGTGGTCTCGGGCGCGGCTGGCTGGCTGGCGCCGGGCGGTCGTGTTGCGAAAGGAAATTTGCTGTGGCTGGATTTGCTCGCGAAAACTTGGTGCGCGAGGTGGTGCTCCAAGACGCCGAAGTCTATGCCTCTGCCTCAGGATGGATACACCCGTGTGCGAGGACTGACCAGAGTAAGACCGCTCACCACGAAGTAGGACACGACGTTCCGCGGCAAGCCATTCCGGCAGACGAGAGACTTGTCATCACGTTCTGTGATATTCGGCACGCTGTATTGTCCACCAAAAAACACCTGTCCTCGATCTTTCAAATTTGAAGCTATAAACATAATCAAAATCGGCGTGAAATTCCGTGGCGCTCACCTAGAATGCCTCGAACGGCCCAAAAAAGGAACGATTCGGGTATTCTAGCTCAGGAAAACGTTTGGTGTCGATTGTCACGACTGTCTGCGGAAAGTCGCCAACGGCAAATGAAAAGAAGCGGAAGCTTTAATCAAGAAATAAAGTAATCGTCTCCAAGTTCACAGTGTTTTGTAGGCGCGTTTTATGCCCAAAGAGCAAAACAGGAAAACCGCGTCGCCAGACTCTGTTTGTCTGTGTATATTGAAGTGTGTTGTTGACAACTCCGGTCCCACTAGGAAACAAGTTTCCTTGCCCCCGTGTTCTGCGTCGTGTCCGCCAGTTGGGACGGCGGACTCCGACAAACAGGCTGTCTGTCGGTGTCGTCTGTCGCTCGTTGTCGTGTGTCACTGTCGTTTGTTGCTGTCTGTCGCTCTAGTGGGACGCGGCTAATAACATGCAACACTTTTAAGCACAGAGGCTTTCCAGATGACGATAGGCCAGCTTGTATAAAACAAATGCTGAGCAGTCGCTCTTGGCCCCTCCCCTCATACAGCATTTTGTCATTGGTTTCCCCCCCCCTCCCCCGAAACAAGATCCTGGCTACGTGCCTGATGTGCAGTGGTTCCACACAATGCTCGGCAAGTGGGCGTTCGAGGGGTTCAAGCACACTTGTGGGCAATCGGTCTTGGTGCCTTTGGCCTTTCTGCATCAGCCGCCTCTTTCGCTTCAGTATGGTCATAAGCTCCCTCGACACTCCCTTTTTGGAGATGTCGGACTTGAGGCTAAGTTACTACACGCAGGATAAGATGAGACTTCGTTTGTTTCGTACTGTGCTGAGCACGCTTCACGTGCTTCCTCGTGCATGCCAGCTTCTTCGTACGTTCTTTTCTGTGTTTCTTTGCCGTTGGTGCCGGTGGCGCAATGCTCGGCAAACGGGCGCTCGAGGGGTCCCTGTACACCTGTGGGCAATCTGTCTTGGTGCTCTCTCGCCTTTCTGCACCAGTCGCTTCTTTCGCTGCAGTTTGGTCATATGCTCTCCGCGGCGCTTCTTCCTGAAGATGTCTGACTTGAAGCTAGTTTACTGCACGCCGGATCAGATGGGACTTCGTTGTTTCGTCCTGTGCTGAGCACGCTTCAGGTACGTCCTCGTGCATGTCAGCTGCTCAGCCGTTTTTTTTTCTTTCTTGCCTTTGGTGGTGGTGGTGAGTGTCTGATCATGGGGGGCCTCCTTTTCCTTGGAGCTGTTGACGGCGTCTCAAAAGACGGAAAATGCAAACAATGGCGTCGTCGGAAAGGATGAACTTTTTTGGAGCGTCAAGTAGGAGTTTCCCTTCTAGCTCCGCAGAAGTACCAGTCCTTTCACAATCATGTCGCTGGTGAAATGCTTGATGCAAACAAAATATTTAGGGCCAAGCGGACGGTCCTTGCGAGGAGTTGCTTGAGCCCACGCTTCCAGACGTGTGGAGTCGGGTGGGACCTTGAACAGACTGAGCTTTTCTTTGCAACCAGGGTGACCTGAGTTGCAGTTCTGGACGAAGCATCTCCGGTCCATTGTCACTCCTTTGAAGCCGCGTCAAACGCGTGGTCAAACGCCGCACACGGCTTCTTCAATCTTCATTCCATGTAGCGTACGGCGACTGGAGTTCCAAATGTCTCCGTCGCAATACGAAACGAAGCAAAAACGTTCAAAGCGACTCTTAATTGTTATGCGGATATTTTGGGGCAGACGCTGAGCAGGCGGAATTGCGGCACCGGGGTGTCATGGCAACGAGATAACTTTTTCGCTCTCACACAGTTTCGCCGTTTGGCCGCCGGCGACACTGTCAGCCGTGGGCACGGTGGCCGCGGAATGATGCAGCCTTTCGGATGCCCGTCGAACGAACGCTATCTGATTGATCGCGCCGCGCATTTAGCCCCGCCGTGTCCTCACCTAAAGAGTGTATCTTGCACCGTGCTCGGATGCAGACCATGTATGACAAGCGCTTTAATCCTGACGTGGACCTCTTCACTACCCTTGCCTGTTTTAAAATAAGTGTAATACTGAGGCTCACTTTGTAATGGGAAAATATTTTTGGTCTCATTGTTTTGCTCTTTGTGCAAGTGTAACCCTCTAAGGCCTTACCAGCTGTTTGGGGCACAAAAAAACACGGATTGATTGATTGATTGATCGCCATATTTAGGCGATCTCAGAAGCCTCCTCAGGGTACCTTTAAAGGGACGGTGCAACGATTTTTGTACTTTGCGTAAATACAACTTACAATGAATCTCTGACATTTATAACCCATGAAACACGCGCTATTTTCCTTCTTGTGCAAGGGTAATCGCCAACAAAAATGAATGAAACGAAAAATAATCTGCGTTCCTTTCCCTCAGCTCGCAGCCAGAACAAGCCGCCACGTGATCTGGAGTCGATTATATTCCACCAATATTTATCATACACTGGGTTTGGCAAAACACAGGACACGTGCTCAGTTCCAGACAATGTTAGAGTTCGACATTGTCGTCATTGAAGCGATTGGGTACGAGCCACTACCCGAATGCTTGTCGAGCTTTTGATTACCGCGAGCACATATTGAGTGCCATGCACTGGTAGGGTCTAGTCTGCGAGCCGCGTTCAAACATCGCCACTGGTGGAGTATATATCGTTACTGGGGGATACCGCGACCTCCAAACTGCGCCATTGAGTTTTGCGAAGGAGAGATTAAAAGAACACGCTAAATCTTGAAATAGGAATTACACCGCAACAAAGAGGTTTCTTGGTCAATGCTATTGCCTGCGAGTATACTTGGGTCCCACTAGTGCCAGATAAGCTCATGTGACGTGAACAAAAGTCCAACTAAATATCGTTCCACCGCCCCTTTAATAAGAATCCGACAGGCACTTGTAAAGTAAACTTCACTTAAAAGATATTTGCATGGTATCAAGCTCATGAAATAAATTAGTACCTTATCTTTTGCAATGATATGTGTAGTGTAAAACTGATTTCTCTTTGGTACATGCAAAAAAAAAGAGTAGAATGTTGAGTACTGTATTTAGGTGAACCTCTCAAGTTCTTTGGTTCGTAATGTGTAATAAAGTAACGTGAAGAGGCAATATAATGCCATAATAAATGTTTACATGGAAAAGAGGTCCCCGCACAGTTGAGCCGAAAGCTTATGTCTATTTATTTCTATTCGGATATGCTCAGTATGTATTATTAAAAACAGATTAGGATATAAAATGGATTCGATAAAAAATGTGAACAGGAGTGGATTCTTGTTTTTCTCGGAAATAGAAAGAAAAAAACGTCTCTCAATTATGAACTGCGTGAAAGCATGTACTGGGCTTGAAACGAGTGTTTTTAAATTAAAGTTAGACTATTCTCAGTTGTTTTCTTTAACCTCTTCTAATCTTCCTCTTGATAGATTAACCTAAAATAATTTCCCTTGAACCCCAGGTGCGGTTCGGCCTTGCCACGTTCTTTTTTCCTTGGAATGGTCGCCTTCTCTGGACTTCGCATTTTGCCCAGTTACTGCAAGCAACCCACGTGGTTTGTCTTCCGCTATAGCGCCGACCCAGCAACCCAACGGATGATCTGCACCTTCTGCTCCTCTTTGAGCCTCATAGTGTTAGACGTACAACTCCAGGTGGGTGTTTGAACCTCCTCCAACTGTTGGAGATTCGTCTTTGACCGTGTTCTCCATACTAGGCCTTCTAAATGGGCGCTGCTTCAAAGTTACTATACTTCGGACATCTTGGTGCTTCACATCATTGTTGCCGACCTTGGTAAAATGCAATACACTAAAGATGTACTTCGTATACCAAAAGTATACCTTTGGGAGGGCGGCCTACTGAGTGTACTTGAAGTGCACCTAAGTGTTTTGTATTTACAAGTACATTTATAAATTAAAAAACAAGTACACATAGTTGGCCATATATTAAGCTGTATTGTGACTACTATCGATGTACTAAAATGTATTATTAAAGCATACTTATTATATACTCTGTAAGCATATTACAAATGAACATTAAGAGACGATAATTTCACTTTAAGATCATTTAAAGTGTACGGAATGCATACTAATAAACTCCAGCATGTTACTTGAAAATTATTTGCAATTGCCACGTCGATAAACTGTAAATCCTGTATTTGTGCTATTTTGCTTTTGTTAAGCGGGGAAAATAGATAGTCGGGATAAATCGTGGAGCTCCACTATGTATGTAGAAATCAGATAATTATTTAAGTGATTTTAACGCTTCTTTAAAATTACAGCGGGTCGCCGTAAAACGTCATTCATTTACCATACACCATTTATTTCACAACGAACATTAACAAAACAAGTTTAATGTTTGTTTGATGTTTTTCTTAGCAGTGATAGGAGTACTTGCACTATACATATCGAAAGGCCGACTTAAAAAAACACATTTATTTTAATTGCTTCCGCATAGGGCAGGTCTTTAAAGACAAACTGATCAAAAAAGTTTCGTATGATTTCGGGCAGTGTTCTGGAGTAATTGACTTGATTTCTAAGCTACAGTTTTGTTTGAAATGTCGATATTCAGGCCCGGCATTAGACAACACGTGCACCGAGTAAAATAAAATGTCCTGCAAGAAAGGTAGAAAGAGAGCTAATATAATGACAATATCCAAGCACATTAGTAGAGTATAGTTTAGGACAAGTACCTAACGGATTCGCACCCTAGGGGTACCAAATTATTTATCCCACATGACACCGAAGAAGAAAGGCATGAACGTTTCGAAGCATTTAAGGACGTTGGGCTTTTTCAAAGGAGCTTTTGGTCTTTAGGTGCTGCAACCAGCATAATCCTTTCCCGTAGAGGGAGGTCTCTATGTTTCCGCAATATCGGCTTTGTCCTCAGGGAACGTTACGTGCTACTCTCGCTCCTCAATTCTTCCGACTAATAGCAGGTTCCCGTTTAGATCATGGCACATAAAGGACGCCTTCAAGAGTGATGTTTTTCCTATCGCACTCCGCTGACAGTTGAATCTCAGCTCTTCCGTTCCCCATGACATTGATTGACTCTTTGTTTTTAGTTTCCAGAACCGACACACATGGCTTCAAGTTAGTGACCTTTGTTCTGGGTGATGTGATGTGGTCTGTAGGGCCGCTGTCAAGATGCCGCGCATGATGGGGATGCTGCCGTCACATTGCTAGCAGACAGAGTCATCTGAGTATCAATCTGCTTGTTGTGTTTGTCTCTTCTTTTGGATATTCTATTCGTCTGGAAACTGGTCACAGTCCATGGCTATATGGCCGATTCGGCCACATGCAAAACTTCGCACCTTCCTCTTTTGCATACTTCAGACACTTTGACGACTCTTCTTCTCGTCCCTTTTAGCAGGCGGTTTATTGCTCACCTTCTCGCCAAGTCGCTTTATTTCAGTTTTGATGTAAGTTTGTTAATCAGGTTCCTTGTCTGATTCTCTTCGTCGCTTGCTCGGTCTTCGTCTCGACGCAGCTTTTTTTCTCTTCGATTAGCAGCCTCGTCTTCACTCCTTTGGTCGTCAGTGTTTCTTCGTCTTGCTCCAAGTTCAGAATGAGCGGTTCACACGTAGCGGGAAGCCCCATTTGCATCATTAATGCAACCTGTTTTTCTGTAAATGCATAGTTCCCGTTGGACAACTTCCTGTGCAGCTTCTTCAACCTTCCTAGGTAGTCCAGGAGGGTTGAAGTCTCCTCGTCTCCTCATGTTCACGTTGAAGAATTCATGCATCAGCTGACTTATGTAGAGGAGTTCAAAACTTTGAGTGCATCTCCTGCATCGTGTTCCAGGCTTCTTTCGCAGTTCTGCTTTTCCCGATGTCATCCAGGTAGTTGTACTCGACGACAAGGAACAGAAAAATCAGGGCCTTGCTGTCAGCTTTGATTTCCCGTTCACTCATTTCTTCTTCGGAATAGCCAGGCTCGATCGCTTCTCAACATGTCTTCTGGACGAGAGCAGCTCTTGCATTTATCGACCACGTGTAATAGTTGTCCGATGACAACATCGGCAGTGTGAACTCGTCTAATGCCGACATGCTCGCTGATTCTTTAAAGCGAGCGCAAGATGAAGCAGTACGCGAACTCTTCACTTCCGTCTTCGATGGCGAACATCGTTTCTCGGTCACTTCCTCCCGACAATTTCGGCGCACTCGCGCTTTATGTCAAAACGTCTTCAGTACACGTTTAGCATGGAGTCCGTCGAACCAAGTGTCGTTTGACGTTCCGTCCTTGCAGGGAAAGTCGCACAACTTCTCACAGGCGCACAGCGCGTGTTAGTCACTTCTTCCCGAAAAAACTCGCCGCGCGACACTTCCAACCAGCACATGCCGCGTGGCAGTCACTTTTTCCCGACGAAATCGGCGGACGCAACTTCTCGCGAGCACACACTGCTTGTCAGTCACTTTTCCCGACAAAATCGCCGCACTCACGCTTTGTGTGTCTTGATATCTTCAGCACACATTCGGCGTGGAGTCCGTGGCTAGACACGTGTTGTAGGACGCTCCGTTAGTCTGAAAACACGCACCACTTCTTCTTCTTCACAGGCACACACCGTGTCAGTCACCTCTTCCCGACAGTTTCGCCACACTCACGATTCTTGTCATAACACAGGCAGACATCGGCATGGTGAAGCAAGAACAACGATGCTTGATATGTTCATTCAACGTGGTCGCACATCTCATCGCTCATCCGAAGTCTCTTCACGCGGTACTTGCTTAATCGCGGTCGATGTGTCGTCCTGGCCCATAACCTGTCGGTTTTCGCAGTTTACGCAAGGTCACCGAATTACAAGACGCGGATGTAGCAAGGTTGGCGTGCAGCCAAAAGAAGTTAGCAAACTTGTCAGGTTGCGATCTGGGTTTATTAGACTGTAAAGCAAATGATCTAGAAGCAATAGAGATACGGGGACAGCGCCCGAATGCGGAGGTGGCGCTACATCTCTGGGTAGTTCCTTACACTACCAACAACTTTAAAGGTCTGAATATTTGTTTCGAACGGGAAAACTATCTTTTGTATATTCACTTATATGTGAGACGATTGCCTTCGATCTTCGCCCAGGTTAGCATGATCATCCTGGTGATGGACACAGGTGTATATCTCAGCACGTTTGACATCTGCGTCATCGTAGTTGGTGCAATCACCATTTTCGTTTGGGCCTTGGCTGGCGTTAAGGCGGTGAGCATGACAAATTTATTCATCAATTTGTTATGTAAACGATATCGGGAACAGGATGTAGTTTTCGTGACGTTTCACGAGATCACCTGAGTGTCAGCTGGATTAATTTTTGTGAGACAGCATTTAGGCTGGTTCACAAACGTGCGCTTGACTCCTGACCGATCGTGCCACAATCGGGTTTTAAGCCTTCAGTGACTTCTTACGACCAGCTGCACAGCAGAACAGGCGGTCGTAAGCAGTCAGAAGAGGCTTTAAATCCGAGTCTTAAGCCTCTCCGGTCGCGTGCAGTCGCAAGTGTAGTGAACCAGTCTTAAGAGCATGCTATGAGACCCGATATCTCCATATTGCTTCCTTGTTCAGCTTGGCTAATCGCCAAAGGTTAAGATCTAGCGTTTTCATTTGTAAAGTGGTAGTTTGGAAGAGCTAGAAGTGCAATAGAAGGTGTCAGCCTTCTGGGAGCAGGACATGAAGTGAGCCTGCCAGGTTGCCCGCTCCTTCGTCTCCAGGTCTTCACATGTGACGTGACCAATCGAGTGGCCTACCGTAGCCATAAAACCTAAAGCCCCACTGAAAGTAGCGACATTGATTTATCCTCCGATACACCCTCACCCTCTAGAAAATCCTCCTCCTCCTCTTCAAGGTTCCCCTTCCCACTACATCTGATTGAGCCGAGCGTCCGTCCGGATTCGGTCGCCACTTCAGTCCGCAATTGTAATCTCGCGGTCTCGCACTCTCCGGCTGGCGTAAACGCGGCGCTCCGCGGAAGGGCACTCCAGGTGGCGCTAGCGTATAAATGAAAGGGTCATAACTCGCGGAGAGGAGAAAGAGAGAGAGAGAGAGAAACGTTTATTGACGGAATATGAAAATTCCTTAGAGTGCGGTCCTCGTTGTGGCCGTTGTGGCGGCGACCTCCTTAGCCCTTTCCACCAAGGCGCTTTGCACCTCAGGGTCGGAGCTTCGGAGCGAGGTCTCCCACTCATCATGGGATGGGATTGAGGAAAAGGGTCTTGTGGGCAAGCCCATATTATGTGGGGCAGAGTGGCTTTGTCTCCACATAGGGTGCATTCCGAGGTGGGGTACATTGAGGCGAAGATGTGGGTGAGGATAGCGGGGTTAGGAAAAGTGCCCGTCTGGAGTTGGCGCCAACTATGGGCCTGCTCCAGGGTAAGGGACTTGTCGGCTGGCGGATAGACCTGACGGGAGAGGAGGTAGTGCGTGGTGATTTCATGGAAGCTGGATGGACGGTCCCTGGCGGATCTGGCCTCGTGATAGGGATGGAGGCTAGGCCCTGCCCGGATAGTGTATCCTCGGGCTTGTTCATGGGCCGCCTCGTTTCCCTCGAGACCAGCGTGCGCGGGTGTCTAGACCAGTCTGACGGGGGTCTGGGGCGGGTTTCTGTGAAGAATTTTGAGCGCTGGCTTGGAAATGCGGCCAGCTGCGAAATTTTGGAGGGCGGTTTTAGAATCCGTGATGATCACTGAGGGGGTTGGGATCACAGTGAAGGCGAGGGCTATGGCTACCTCCTCCGCCGTCTCCGGGTCAGTGGTCAGGACGGTGACGGCGTCGATGGGGGAGTGTAAGTTGTCAGTCACCGCCGCCGTGAAAGCCCCATGGTGCCTGTATTCTGCCGCGTCCACATATAGGACACCCGGGTTATCCCCGTAGGTTCTTTGCAGGGAAATAGCGCGTTGTTTCCTGCGAGCAAGGTTGTGGGTGGGGTGGACGTTTCGAGGTAGCGGATTTGCTATAATTTTGTTGTGGATGTTGGGCCTGATGGGGGATTTGTCTTGGAGGAGCTTGTGACATCCAATGTTTAGGCTGGCGAGTATGTGCCTACCAGTGGGGGTGCGGGAGAGTCTAGTCAGTTGGGCAGCACGATGTGCTTCTATTAATTCGTCCAGGTGATTATGCAAACCGAGTCCTTCCAGTTTGGCAGTTGGAGTGCTAGGCGGTAGGCGTAGTGCTATTTTGTAGGCCTTGCGGATCAAGGTATTAACCTTATTGGTGAAGGCTGGCGTGAGGCGTAGGTATGGGGTCGAGTATGTTAGCCGGCTTAGGACGAATGACTGTAGGATGCGTATGCGATCCTGTTCGTTGAGGCCTTTATGTTTATTTGTCACCCTTTTCAGTAGGCCTATTGTTTGATTAATCTGACTTTCTATTCGCTCAAGGAATTTGTTATTGAGCCTATTCGCCTGGATCTGCAGTCCCAAGATTTTGAGCTCCGAGACCACTGGGATTGGCCTGCCATTGATGTGTAGTTCGATGTCAGCGTTGTTTTGTTTCCTAGTGTTGGGGGCCGAAGTAGTATTAGTTCGGATTTCGCCGGAGAACAAGCGAGACCTGCTCTCTCTGCTTCCTCCGATACTATCTCAACCCCTTGTTGTAGTGTTTCTTCTATATGGGCGTCACTCCCTCTGCCGATCCAGAGGGTGATGTCGTCCGCATATAGACTGTGTCTGAGTTGGGGAATTTGGCCTAGCCTTTTGGGGATGTTGATGACTGCCAGATTAAAGAGAATGGGCGAAAGCACAGCCCCTTGCGGGGTTCCCCTGCTGCCCAGTTGGGTAGTGTCTGACGTGAGGTCGCCAACGTTGATTACGGCAGTTCTCCCGGAGAGGAATGCTTTGATGTAGTTGTACGTCCTCTCTCCGGGGTTTACTGACCCCAGACCCCCCAGGATGGATTCATGGGTGACATTGTCGAATGCCTTTGTGAGGTCTAGGGCCAGGATAGCTGCCGTGTCGAGGTTACCTGTGGATTTGATTATTTGTTCAGAGAGCTGTAATAATATGTCCTGCGTGGATAGCCCAGCCCTGAAGCCAACCATGGTGTGTGGGAATAGGTCTGCGTCATTCATGTGGTTGGTCAGCCTATCTAGGATTATGTGTTCCATTAGTTTACCTAAGCAGGATGTTAGAGAAATAGGTCTTAGGTGTTCTAGGGTGAGGGGTTTCCCTGGCTTGGGGATTAGAATAACTTTTGCGTGTTTCCACGACTCGGGAATCCTCCCCTCTCTCCAGCATGTGTTGATGTATTCGGTGATGTCTGTAATGGATGAGTCATCAAGGTTGCGGAGGGTGCGGTTGGTTATTCCGTCCGGTCCTGGCGCCGAGTTGGGTTTGAGTTTGGATATTGCCAACCTCACCTCCGCCTCCGCGATTTCTCGGTCCATGCTAGTGTTTTGCTGCCCAGGGTAGGGAGGGAGTGCACTTTGGGGCCCGGTCGGTAGGTATTTTTCGGTAGCTTGATCGAGCAAATCTTGATCCGAGCCTGGAGAAATTCGGAGAGGAGAAAGGAGCGAGAAACTTTCGACGAAAAGGAGGCGAGGCGGTACTTTCAGTATAGATGGGCTTTAATTGCCCCGTCCCCCTGCGCGTTGTTATGAATGCCTACAGGGCTGTGAAACGCTTCCTGAGCTTGCGCAGTCGTTCTCTTCTGCAAGTTATCAGACGACGCGCATTCTTCTATTGCCTAGTGGCTCGATACTTTTTGCGAGGGTGATGAGCACTGGAAAAGTGCTCACCAAACCAGTGCAAAACATGCGCAAAGAGAAGTCGACCTTTGGCGGATCCATCATCCTCGACGACACACGACGATGATTTTTTTTATGGTCAGTACCGTATTTACTGTAGTAAAAGATGCAGTGTTCATCATTAAAAGCTACGGGTCCAGTGTCCCACGCACATATCGAACCATCACAATCTATAGAAAAATGCCAACGACTTGCAGTACAGGAATTACGTCCTCGCGAGGAAATGAATTTTTTGTAATTGAGCGCATTTTTATGGCCAATCGTTTCCTCGACCTTGTCTTTTGCTAAATTTTCTTACGCAGAACGCGATGATTGGCTGCACGTGTGCTCTGCCAGAAAGTAGACGCAAGGGCCTTGCCCATAAGTGTTGCGTCTCTGAGTCGAGTAAATACGGTAGTCGTCAACGTCTATTTGAATGAGTAGCGTTGTGTCATCTAATATGGCGAGTACAATACGGTAATCAAAATTTGCTCACGGTTGTTAGATATGTTTGTGACTGGAATGTGTGCTTCTTATGCGACTTCAGTATTTGCAAGGACCCATTCCAATAATTATTCCGGGGAGCTGTCCATTTTATACACTCGGTCATGGAACATATTTTGTGCACGCGCGTTTGCCCACTTCTGCGAAGCACCTCACGCTGCACATGCGTCCGCCACCCAGTGACTCGGCAGTTTTGGCCTGTGTGATAAGCTCTGGAATGGTATATAAGGTGCGCGACCGAAAACAGAAGATACAAGAAAGCAGGAAAAAGTGATACCCAATGGGTAGCAAAAACCAGCCGCACTGAGGAAGACCACAGTAAACTAGAAGGATGACTCACCGCCCTCCTCGGTTGTCTGCGTCAGAGATAATTTCAAAAACGTTTAAAACGTTCTCAGTTTTCACAAGTGAAAATACACTTCCAAATTTCGCGAGGTGTATGATGATAAAAATTTGAGATTGCTATATAGACCTCGAAAAATCTTTCGGGCCTTTTTACTGTCGGCCTTTTCATCAATGCCACGTTATATATTCCATTTCGTCTTGCATTCACTATTTATTTTGCTAGCTTAAAAATCATTATACCCCTACTATTTTAACCTCAATTTTTCAGTAAACGAAGAATGTGTTACTTGAGAGCTCATTATGATTGACAGCGTTTATATTATTATGTAATCGAGGTATCTGTTTTTGTTTCTCTACTTTTAAGGCAACGAAAGCCCTAAATACTCCCTAGCACATCGAACACCCAGAAATAAAAATTATCAAAAGTTGGCTTATGGAATGTAGAAAACATTCACTGGAAACCAAAACCAACAGTAATTTTCCGAGTGGTTGCAACCACTCGGAAATTATTTTGGGATGATCCGCCTAAACATTGTTTCATATATAGTTGCGACCTAGGGTGGGAAAGGGTAGGAAGCTGCATCCTGAAAAGAACGCTGGAAAGTGTTATAGCTCTTTCTTATTCACCTCAAATGAGTATAACCTGCACAAACATGCACATCTTTCTTCACAAATACTGTTCAATATGCTGTGCAAGATGACGTCCTCTTCTCTCATTCGTTATGTTACCGCTCTTCAAGTTTTATACAGTGTGTTTCACGAAAGGTGGACAAATTCGATATTGCGAAAACTACGCATCGCACCAAAAAAAAGGCTTGTGTCGTTTTGGTCCTAGGCCAGGAGCCTATTTAGGAAAATTATGAAAGTTCGGGATAATTAAATTGTTAATTATTTTCGCGTAATTAATTTTTTAAATATTGAGTTTAAGGGCATGGTTTCAATTAGAATATTGCTGAGCATCATCGAAAAACACTAAATCAACAAATTGCAGAACGATAGAAGGCACGCGCGGTATTTTACGGCTTTCTGAAAAACCTCACAACTTCAACGGGTTGCTAAGTTTCGGTTTGCAATCGGAGCGCTTCTCTGCACCGACGGCACCGCACCCCGTGGAGAAATGAGTGCAACCAGCCTCTGCTGCGTTGCGCGAGGACAGCGCAGTAGAGGTTGGTTGCACTATTTCTCCACGGGGTGCGGTGCGGTCGGTGCCGAGAAGCGCTCCGATTGCAAACCGAAACTTAAAAACCCGTCGAAGTTGTGCGGTTTTTCAGAAAGCCGTAAAATGCCGCGTGTGCCTTCTATCGTTCTGCAATTTGTTGATTTAGTGTATTTCGATGATGCTCAGCAAGATTCTAATTGAAACCATGCCCTTAAACTCAATATTTAAAAAATAATTACGCGAAAATAATTAACAATTTAATTATCCCGAACTTAAATAATATTTCCTAAATAGGCCCCTGGTCTAGGACCAAAACGACACAAGCCTTATTTTTGGTGCGATGCGTAGTTTTCGCAATATCGAATTTGTCCACCTTTCGTGAAACACCCTGTATATGGGAGTAACTAACACCTATTGGTTTTCAAATTCGAAGCATCTTGGGGAACTAAGTGAAGGAACACTCAATTGATTTTTTGTATATTTTTGCTTGCCAACCGCAGCGCATACAGTATGTTCATACTCCGTTATACTTCTGAACGCGAATTGCTTTTTGGCGCAGTTGAATATTTCATTTACACTCTTCTTCACTAGCGCAACAAGGAAAGCACTTGCTGGCTGGTCGTCTTTGGGATCCTCTTGCTTCCAAACGTGGCTTACATCATCTTCAGAATGCAGGAGGTAAGGCAAGAATGGTCGTTAAAACGGTAAGAGTTTTGGAAGAATAGATCTTCGTATCCTTTTTGAACTCTACTTAAGCTGCGTTAAATTTTATTAATATTTCTAAAATTATAGGCTTAACATTTCTTATAAGTTTTTGGACTAACTGGTTTTGCGGAAAAGGGGGGGGGGGGGGGGGGGGTTCGCGCCAGTTGAAACTGTGTGGACTAGGGAACAAGGTGAAAAAAAAATTATATTTTATTTTTGCAAAACTCAAATGAATCCGATTTTTTTATTTTAATACCTTTAGCTGGATAATAGTAATTATTAATCACTAGATGTATTTTTAAACATGCCAGATTGATCAACCAGTACGTCTGATCACTGAAAAAAATGCGGAGAAAAGTACTCTAAATTTAAGGTACAAAATATTTAACAACTTTTCACTTTGTAAAACCCGCCATTGTAAAAAAAAAGTTGCTTTTTATGTTGGCGAGTAAGCTTTATTTGCTTTTCTTTGCGCGTTCTTATTTTCTTGCGATAGGGCATTGTTTTTTTAGATTTTGTTTCTTTCTTTCGCAGTCTTATGTAATGGCAGTAGGACGTTACGTAACTGACGAACGAAGTGTAATGTAGAAAGCAAGCTTAGAGTTTATAGTTTCTCGGAGGACGCTCCTTTGTTCTAGGCTTTTAGCCTGATATAAATATTTTTGCTTGATGATTCTTTGATTTAATTACAAAACGAATGCCCATAGAAAGGATGAAATGATAAAAAGGGTAAATCAAGAACATTCTCGGGCTTCTTTTTGTGGGAAGGATTTACGTAAATCATCTTAGTACCGGTATCATTTCGAATCACAATTTAGATTGTGATCTACACCACGATTACAATCATTTTTATGTTTATTCTCCACCCTGCTAGGGAATAAGTGCCACCCGATGTAGTTTGTTAGAACTGAAAATGCACAACAGGCGTAGGCGAGCCCTACGATTATTTTTAACACAGTAGTTTTAATGAAATGGAAAATGAAAACTTGAATTTTGGTAGCACGTGACTAATATGACTGATAAACGTTAAAAAAACTTGAATCGTAAAAGAATGGTTATGCTATATATTGCAACGTTCAGTACTTTTGTGGTTTGACGAACACTGGTGCTGTGGTGTTATAAATGGGAAGGGGGGGGAAGGTTCGCCCAAGACTCATTTTGACCGCCCAAACTTCCTTACTATCATCCTCCCTTCAGCCGCAAGTATTGTCTCTTATATCAGAAATTGATACATGAATACAACTAGCCAGGCACAAATTTGGCGTGATGAAAATTTTCTGAACCCATGAAAGAGAGCTCCATTACCTGTTGTCACCAGGTGTTTGCAAAGTGCTCAGACTGCGTAGGGTTATCTTCGGAAGTCTTCTTTCAGCAAGACGAAATCTGTTTAAATTCGCAGATTGTCCGGGAGACACCTCGGGAATCTTGGAGCATCCTTCGTCACATTATCATCGCCTGCGGCTCCTCGCCCTTCTGACTCGACTAGCAGCTGCCGTTTGCATGATTCTGGTGGCGCGAAATTTCGGCAAGGGAATTAACGAAAAGAGTGAGTTTTTCTTGTTTCGTTCTTATGATATTTATCACTGCGTAGATCATAAATACCATGTTGCCGTTCTTCGAGAATAACGAGAGGATTGAGCCATTACGAATGAGGATATTTTATTATCAGTTCATTGAAATTACCAATTGAATGCTCACAATATTAAGCAAGGATAGAGGCTCTGTTTCTGATATACGTTTTAAAAACATTAGGAGTTTGTTCTCTGTTTAATTGTTCATGTACTGGTGCTCAAACTCTAGCATGGAAAGAAAACAATAATGGGGCTACTCAGTGAGCATAATATTTGTGAAAAAGAGAGCATAATGACAAGACAATGCTCTATCTACGGGGTTCTTAAGCTTCTTTGTATGGATAATAAAAGTGTGGTGAAAGAACCTATCTTGCCGAGAAGTGATTTTTAAAAGAATAATTAAACTTCGTATAGACGGATGCCATTCTAAAATAACGTAAATTCTTTCAACCAAAATACAAATTTAGAAATGAAAACTAGCGTCTTCATCTTGAAGGTTTATTTAGCCTCTTGATTTATTGAGCTACACTGCCATGGTTTTCTACCTATCTAGGATGGGTAGGCATCTTCTATGTCAAGGAGGCAGGGCTGCAATGCCCATATGAAAAATGACATCGGGCAGATCAACTATCATTTATATGATGGGAAATACGCCAGAAAAACGGGGACAGAGAAGAGAGGCTACAGGGCCTAACTTGCAGCTGAATTTTAATAGATCAGAAATAAAAATATCAAAACCGAAAATGCGCACAATAAACACATTTAGATTAAAACAAACGGAAGCCGGACGTCACTGGTGAGTGTCTGAAGCTTTACTGATAAAGACCTGCTGCTTATGTGTGCACAAAGGTTTTTTCTTAACCTGAAAAAGGTGGCGATAGGTTTTGCATTCCGTTGGTGTTTTTCCGCACCATACAAACTTTATATGCTATGTAAAAGAATAAACAAAACAGAGGGAGAGTCAGGGAGGCGGAAGGAGTGTGCATCAAACGTCATGCCACTAGGTTTTGCGAATGCGCCATGGGTCTCACCTATGAAATTACCCTGTCATGCGGAAGGGTTTACGTGGGCCAGACAGGGAGGTGCATCAATTATAAAATAAGATAGCACTCAGCTGCCACCAGGCGAACCCCGTTTTGCCATTTGGCTGTACACCGCGATAGTTGTGGGTTCCAGCCGGAGTTCCATAGAACTAAGGTTGTGAAATAATTCAAAACACAACCAGAGGGCGTGAAATACACGAAGCCTTCATGATAAGGATCCATGGTTCGAATGTTTGTATCATCACTCCCTATATCGCTCTCTCTGATAACGAGCAGGCCTTTATCAGTAAAGCTTCAGACACTCACGAGCGACGTCCGGTCTCTGTTTTTTTTTCCAAATCTACATGAATCTTTTGTGCGCATGTGAGGTTTTAAAATTTTTATGTCTGTGTTCTATTAAAATTCAGTTGCAAGTTACGCCCTGTCCTGTGTGCCTCACTTCTCTGTCCTTGTTTTTTTGGCGTATTTCCGATCATGTATCAGAAACAACTAGTCCGAGCGGTAGTCTTAATATTATTTATAGCGTCGAATAGTTTCTGCATTGGCTGTGGTGTGCTTTCGATGTACGGAAGAGAAACACGCTTCTGTACAACAATCAGCGTAATTTCGTTAATAGCGGTCCATACCAGGAATCTGTCCTTAAAAAAATTAAAGACGTTGACAAATCTGTGTAACGCGAAATGAGAGCGCAGCTCTTGAGGAGGAGGAGGGGGGTACGGTGAGGAGGCTATGCCCGTTCTCCTCCTCCGTACCCTCATCCTACCCTCCTCCTGCTCCTCGTCCTCCCTCTCCCCGTCTCCTCCTCCTCCTTCCTCCTCCTAGGATCCTGCTCTCCTTTCCTCCTCCATGTTCCTCCTCCTCTCCCCTCATATTTCTTCCTCCTTATCCTTCCATCCTCCTCCTCTCCCCTCGTCCTCCTCCTCCTTTCCTCCTCTTCCCCTTCTCCTCCTCCAATTACGCCTCCTCCTCCGTACCTTCCCTCCTCCTCCTCCTCCGCGCGTGACATCTATTTTCCCGCTAAATCTAGCGGAGATGAATTTGTTCATAGGTGACGGGACACCAAGACATGTGACTTCATTTTCCACGCTAAATTGAATAGGGAATTGAATTGGTGTTGAAAACATGCAGCGTCAATTTTCCCGCTAAATTTAGCGCAGTTACGCCGACACCGTTCAAACCGGAAACGGGCGCCTAAGAGCTGCGCTCTAAAAAAAATGGACCCTTGGAATGTGGAGTAGATGTTAATAACAAGCCTTGTAGTATGTTTTGGGTGCAAAACTTCACTGCCATTTTTGCCAGCGCTAAGCGGAAGCTAAATTGTGCAATAAGCCGCACAACTCAAGTCCCCCGTTCAAGCCGTGCATCAAACCGCCGCAGCGCTTGCTGCTACAAATTATCTCTTGTGCGCTTAATGCGTTTTACAGCGGGCAACTTATTAATAAAAATATATCTACCTTTGCTCGAGTGCTAGTAGCTGTGGTGTTAGGTAAACCCTGCTAAATATATGCTCACAACGATATAATTTCAAGTGTGAAATAAAAACTGCCCTTTGATGTGTCCAAATTTCAATAGTGAAAAATTTTATCCTTCGAGTTTGGGCTTTCACGAATAATATCTCAGGCTCACCAATATTATCATAAGTATTTATTGTTGCCTACGAACGCTTCGCGCGCATTCGATGCTTATTTTTTGATAACATAATCCTGTCGTTTGTAGTTTTCATTTTGCTTTGTGTTGAAATTCAGGATTTTATTTAATTTCACAAAAATACACGCGTTTGCTCTGTGCTGCATGATAAAACATACCTAATTGCGTTTTATTACAGGTTGTCATTCTTTTTATAACTTCAGAAACGAGTAGAGCAGTATGTATGAAAATATATTATAATCTCGCCAAAATAATGCAACAAAGAGCATTTTGAACTTGCATTTACAGCGAATGGATTTCATCAATTCAATATGTTGAGTATTTCATCAGTTGTCAGGTGTTCATTGTATTTGGATCAGATTTTATCCTGATATTAGAGACTCCTATGTTAGAATTCTAGATATAAAGTGGTTACTCTTTACAAAAAGGCAGATTTTGTTGTATGTAGCTTCTCCCTATCCTGAGTGTTGCATCATCAAAATAAAGCAATATCGCATCATAAGAGCATTGGTATAACTGCATTGCTAAGAAATGAAAGATTCTTGCATAGTATGGTAACTGACAACATAAAATCACACTGAAAAGAAAAAAAAAGATAATTAAACAACCTGAAAAAATTACAAATATAAAAAAATGTCTGAAATCTTTTTTATAACATTATTTACAGCATCAGACTTGTTTAAGTTTACAGCTTAAACGCGCTCACCAAAAGTGGTGCATAACGTGACCCATAGTGTATAGGGTCATTAATGATGATAAAATTATGTAGTTTCAAAGTTTAGTCGAGGAAGAAAACTGGACCTTCGTTGTTCAGTTGGATGATCCCATTGCAGCGTACGACCTCTTTTTAGCAAGAACTAAGGAACTTTATGGTCAAGCGTTTCCAATGGTGCCATTTAAAAAGAACAAGAAATCAAGAAAGCCTTGGATTGACGCCGCACTTTTTAGGAGAATAAAACAACGAGATGCGCTCTTCGCCCTTTTTATAAAACACAAATATCCGGATTAAGTAGCTGAATTTAAAAAGAGCAGAAATAAACGTGCGCTGATATTAATCGAGCACGAAGTGTGTTTCATTAAAATAAGTTCGCAGATATTTAGAAATAACCCGAGAAAAGTGTGGAAAAATGTAAATAACCTACTGTCTGAAAATGAAAGAAAAGGATCTTGAGCTTATAATTGAAGGCATGTCCTGTAGAGGGACTAAGCTTTGCTGATATATTCAGGGCCCACTTTTTCATGTCGGTGCTTCCACTGGCAATGTAAACAGTAGTTATGATTACGAATCTTACATCCCTCTAGATATTGAGAGTTCAATATGTTTTGTTTCCAACTACTGAAACCGAAATATACAGCTTAATTCACAAACTTAAGAATAACAGTGCTGTGGTGAAGATGGGATAAAAGCCCAGCCATAAGATCAGTTGCTCACTTAATTAGTGGGCCAATCTCATATATGTAAACTAGCTTCTGAGTACCGGCATATTCCGCTATAGAATTACAAGATAGAAGTGTCGGTGATTCCAGAAAGGAGGTGATTAGAATGACCTAAACAACGCAAACCAACTCCGTTCTCACCATTTTTCCCAAACTCATAAAACAAGCTATTAATGCGCGATTAATAAATTTCTTTATACACAATAATGTTATAGCGGAGCAATAGTCGGCTTTCAGACGCAAGGTCGTACGAGTTGGCGCTGCTAAACATCAAAAATAAAAAATTGGCAATTTTAGAGCAGAAGTTGTATACAGTAGGCGTGTTTTCGACTTCAAAAGCGCTTTGAATCAATCAAGCACAATATTCGTTTCGGAAAATTGTCCATGTATGGAATTAGGGGAATTTTACATATTTTAATGACTGCTATTTATCAAATCGTTTACAATATTCAGTCATTAATCACACAAGGTCAAATATGAGTCAAATAAAATACGGTGTCCCGAAAGGGTCCATACTCGACCCGCTCTTATATTTAATCTGCACAAATGACATTATCAGAGTACCATCGAACACTAGATATAATTTTACATGCTGATGACACAAAACATATTTCTTTTCTGAAACAAGCCTAGAAGTACTGGAGGCGCGAAACCAGCGTATGGCTTGAAATGTTATCATCGTGGCTTAGAATCAACCATATCCAACTATACACGAGAAAATAAAGTATATTATATTTTATTTTAGATAAATATGTCATTCAAATTGGCTACAAAAGCGATATATGTTATTTCATCAGTTCATACTTAGTCGCTGTAACATCTCGTGGATCTCTGTATTACGAACAGAAAGAACAGGAAATATGATCAATCGGAATTATCTATAGATACTATAAATGCTGTGCCTCCCTGGTGAAAAACATGCATGGTTCATGCACGTCTTCACTGCACGACTTTCATCTTTGGGGCACACCGTGAAAATAAACCCTCCATACTCCGAAAAGGCCTTGCATTCGAACAATACACGTGCAGGTCATACACTCAGCTCGTTAGAATGCACCGAATGTATACCAAAAATGTTACTAAAGAATATCAAGAACAACCTCTAATTTGCCGCGTTGCATTTTCACTTTCAATTAGCGTTATCTGTTACTGAATTACATTCACCTAGATCCCAAAACAGTATCCAATATGAATCTGCACACTCAAAACCATTAAAGGGCATTATGTCTAATTGACAAATTGCTACAGAAAAATCTACATTCATTCAACAAGGAGAGCTTTGGCGCAAATGTCAACAAAATGGGCTGCCACCTCCGTCCTGTCTGGTATTTGAATGTATTGATCAAAACCAACAGAACAAGCAAAGTAGAAGAAGAAGAAATCGATAACGATCATTTTATATCACCGCATCTCATATTTAAAAGGTACTAATGCAGTGTACCGTTAGTTTTCATTTACAGCAAACTAAAAAACAATCCCAAAGTCATTTCCTGCACAAAAGCCCACAACAGCCAGTGACCGACTTTACTACCCTTGTCGCCCCTAACGCTGGGGTTTGGCTGATCCCATTCCCGTATGGGAAGGACGTGGTAGTGGAAGATACTATCCGTAAGTAAAGACATGCGCGCTGTCTCCGTCACTCTTCATTGAGCCTGTACCTGTGAGGACTGTGGATTGCGCCCCTTTATCCCTTCAGGATGAGAATGTCCAGGCAAAGACTTTCGAAGATTTTTGGGGCTAAATGGTACAACCGAGGAAGACGCCTGCATCAGTGCTCCATCCAACATATCATCGAAATTGATATAAATGCTGCAAATCTTTCTAATTTATTTTATTATCTTTCTTACTCCTCTCTTTTACTGTCATCTTTTTACTGTTGCTGTCTTCACCCACCATTTCTTTATTTTTGTATTTCATTATTTAATTTTATCACCGTGCTGGTACCAATTTTAATCGGAACCTTTCCTCTTTCTCATAGATGTCTGCAACGACTTTAACGTTAGGGCTCTACGTCTTTATCTGAATTAAAACGTCAGTTGTTCGCCGATGATACTTGTCATATGTAGTTTCTCTCTTGTCTGTCTTTTGCTTTTTTAATTTTTCTTTTTATAGTAGTTTTAACCAACTAAATTATAAATGTTTGCTTTTGTTATAAAAGATTTTATCTTCAGTATGCCACTATGATCGAATCAAATTCGTAAATTTTCCTTTTTCAACCAGTTTCTTTGGAAAAGATCATCCATTCAATTTTCCTTTTGAGCTGCAGAAAACAAGCAATTCTAACAAACTGCAGCGCATGCAAAATTGATTATCCAATACGGCATTTTGTGGCCCACCCTCATCTCATGTCCATTATTCAGGAAGGTATTTTTTTATTCAAGCTTTAAGGAAAAACATAACTATACATCTATTGTCACTTCAAAAGTAACAAATGTTTTTTTCTTTCGTGCGTGGAGTTAACTGTCTTTTCTTGTGCAGCGTTGTGCGGAAGCAAAAATCTTATTTTTTAAGAGATGGCTGGCTGGCTTTACTATATCGTTGCGTGTGGCCCTACTGCTTGCTGTGTTTGTGCACGCTTAAGTAATGTGCGTCGTTGTTTTTTTGTCACGGCGTGTGGAACTGATCCTGGATTTATTTCCATGTTGTTTGACTTTGTATTCTTGCTGCAGCATGGTTTATGCTGGATTTGTCGCTATTAAGTAGTTTTCGTCCTCTCGAAGCATTCATTTTGTTTGGACATGTTGGATGGTTTGTGGCCGTGAAAGAGGTGGAGGGGGGAGGGGCTGTTGCCTTTGTCTGGCGTGTCCGAGTGCCTTTATGGCAACGACTCCCCAGACAGCTAGCATTCCTCGACGGTTGTCTTGATAAGCTTTGACCTGGCTTGAGTTGACCTCATGTGCCACGCCATGGGCAGTGTTCTCGTTGGCTGTCTCCTCCTCGCCTTACCTCTTCGGCGCACCTCGGCACTCCTCCTTTCCACTTTCTCTCTCAGCGCGCGTGCAGTTTTGGAATGTCAAGGAGAGGCAAAGAGCGCAGTCCCTCTGAGGAAAGAAACGCGCGCTTCGGTCGTCGTCGACGCCGCCGTCGAAAAAGACGGGGCCTTTTAGTGTTCTCGTTGTTTTTGCCTGCTGTCTGGGGGTTTATGTCATGTTCAGACGACGCAGTGACGCAGGGCCACCGACGTCGGCGTCTTCTCGCATTTCTCGCGCCTAAGAACATCCGAAACCTGCGTTTTGTTTTGATTCGTCCGTTACTTTGTGCGATTGCGGTTGCCTTACCTTCGCTGATGGCGTACGCAGCTCCGAGGCGGCCGTTTTCGGTGAATGGACAGCGGCAATGATTATATGCACGTATTCACTCCGGTCGTATGCAGTATACAGAAGATGCACGGACTCGATCGCGCGGCGCCTGGAACGTTCTCTTTTTTGGCGCGTTTGTGTGCAAACAAAGCTTAGCACGGTGCAACGCCACTCGCGTCCGTGCACCTTTAGCTAGCCCAGCACCCAGCTTGTTGCGATAGCATTTTCGAAGGGGAGCTGTTGTATTCCGCTGTAGTGGCATGACAGCGTGTGCATTCCACAAAACACGCAGGAGTGATCGCGCCCGCACAGATGGAGGTTGCAGCAATTTGGTGGCGGCTTTCGCGCGAACGATGAAGAGTAGTTTCTTGGCGTCATGCACGCACGTAAAGCCTGCTCGCGGTACTGATGTTCCGATCGGCTTGGCTCTTCTCCACGCCGAAATGCTTCCAGTCACGTTGGAGGTGCGCATCGCTCGACCCTCTCTGCCTTTTGCGCCTTCCTTGCAAATGCGCAAAAAAAAAATGCTGGTAGGAAACAGGTTACGGGTTTGAGAAGGACGACACGTCATGTCCAGTCGATCGCTGATTGCTGGCACGCGCATGTCGAGGGGAAGAAGTGGTTTCCAGAGACGTCGTGTCCCTGCGTCATCCTCCTCGGCGGAGCGACTTTTTCAGCCTAAAAATAGAGTAGGGTTGTGCGAATATTCGCCACACCCAATAACGAATCGAATATTACCTATTCGGTTCGTTAATCTGAATCGAATAATAATTTTTAAAAGTTTCCGAATATTTTTGAATAATTTCCGAATAGTCGTTACATGGTGTCGCGCCACGAGATTTCCGCTGCGACGTCCCACAAGCGCCAGCGCATGCCATATTTTTGTGCCCGCAAGATGGCAATACGTACCTCATGCAGACAGCCCGATAACTATCGGCGGCAGCAGTTTTTCTATGCGTACGTTGCTGTTTTCCATTGCAGGGACCACTGTATTAGTATAGCGTACGCGTGGCGCGGTTGCCGAGAGACGGAACAGGTGACGTCGAGCCGCTTCGCTGTCGCTCGGTCAGTCCTTGCGGTGATAAAGGAAGAGCCGCATGAAAGTGGCGTGAGCAAGCGACTGAAAGGCAATGACGACCTGATGCAACACCGAGCGACGCAACGGAAAAACGGTGAAATCCAAATCGCAGGGCTGACTCTCGTCGCTGTCGCTCGTCTCGTCGCTTCGCTAAATCAGCTTAGATGCGGTTCAGCCTTTACGCGACCGCTTTCGCACGCGATCGCTCGGTGCACGCTTCCGGAAAGCGTGCGTCGTGGAGACCGTTTGCAGAACTGAATTTGCAAGAGTACCGCCGCTTTGTGTGAGCGAAGTAGAAATGGTAGAAGCAGGGGAAGTTGTTTCTAAGAAAAAAGTGCGGTAAGAAGTTTGAAGTTTTTCGGCGCTCCTGATCAGCCAATTGAAGAAGCCACAACAGCTGCTTGTGTCGAGTCTTTCCAACACTTTCCATGGTTGTCTCCTTTTTGGAGTGTATGAAGATGTTGCTTTTTCATGGTCGCAAGTGCAACAAAACAACTCGTTTTCCCAGAATCTTCTCATAGATCGTGTGAAAACAAGGTGTCCCCGACGTAAGCACACAGCACGAACATCACGCCCTTGCCACCTGCCTTGATCCTCGATTCGAGGAGATCTCGCTTACCGAAGAAGAATAAAATGAGAACGTAGAGTTCATGCTAAGCACACTGCTCCAGGATGTACCGGGCCCAATGCGAACTGCGATTTTTATGCTCAGCGTCCGCGTGAGCCGTTGTTGATTATGTTTGTTGCAGCTATTTCAGTTGATTTTGTCTCTAATTATACACTCGTTTTAACCTCCAGTCATTATCGTCTAGTCGCGTTTTTACGGTAATTTTAAGAAACAGTTTGGAACATAATAAAAATAATTTTATAATTCATGTTGCTATTCTTTAGTAGCTGTCAATACTTACTATTCGGACACTTTTCGAAAATTATTTGATTCGTATTCGTATTTGATTCGGTGCCACAAGTATTGGATTCGTATCCGATTCGGTTTCTCTGAAATCACTATTCGCACACCTAAAATGAGACGAAAAGCTCACCCACGACGCGCGTTTTACCGCACGAGAACGCTGCCCTGCGCGTGTACATGTGGCGACCTGATGTACCACTTTCTCGACGCGCGCGTTTGAAGGCTGTAAACCAAAAACAAATCTAGCGTTGTAAATCATTAAAAAATATATGTATTTTTGGGGAAGATATATTTTGTAGTATTTGTGATTTTTTAAGGATGTTCAAATTTGTTTTTTTTTTCAATGTCCCTTTAAGAAGTTTTGGGGCGTGACTTATGTCAATGCTTGTTGCTTCGCGATTCGTTTCTCGGTCGCTCTTATCGGCCAATGCGAACATATGATTGGCTACGTAACGATAATAATGCGGAGCGAACGTTCGTCTGCATCTTGCGACGGAGTAGCGGTGACGTCAGAATGCCGAGTTCTGATTGGCTCTGATCGGAAGAATAGTGGGTACACCTCATTGCTAGCTGCCCTGGAGGTCTACCCACTACTTTTTCAATCAGAGCCAATCAGAGCTCGGCGCTTCTGACGTCACCGCTACTCCGTCGCAAGAAGCAGACGAACTTGCGCTCCGGATCTGTTCGGAACTAACCACGCCCTGCAATTCTTCAGCTGTCGGTGGGTATAGATGTCTCATCCTTATAGTCAGTCAAGTTTTTTTTTTTTTTTTAAATTAGCCTCCATTTAATACAAACAATCGTGAGACATGTTTGGCCTGGTGCTCATGATATGTTGAGTTTCAAACAACAGACCTCACCTAACGGTATGATACAACGCAATCCGCATTCGTTTCGGCATTTTCGTCCATATTTTATTTATAGCTCCCACAATGGCCCTGGTTGACCAGATGCTGTTGAACTACCGTATTTACTCAACTAAGTGACACACCGGTTATGTATAAGGCACTTGGCTCTATTGTCCCGCAGAGCACACTTTAAAACAAACATAACGTTCTGAAAAAAGTTTTTTATCATTAACGAAGTTGAGAATACGATTGTCCGTAAAATTCTATCTTCGCAGTAAGCATCTCCACGTAAGGACGTTGTTTCTGTCTCGTACATCGCTGGCATTTTTATATTTATTGTGGTGATTCGCCCTCTGCGTGCTCGGTGGTACAGTGGATTCGTAGGGTTTGACGGTAAACAGCGTATCTATCACTAGACTAAATATTCACTTTGTTGCTTTATGCTCTTCATTCACTCGAGTGAATCCTCACTTTGTGGTTTTCTGCTCTGCATTTCAGTGCTGCGCACCGAGGAGCAGAGGAACACCGCACGTCCCCGACAGCTAGAAATGGTGATCCCTGAGGGCGCTCCAGACAAATTTGTGCCATGAAATATTCCCCATATTTTTTTTTTTAAATGGACGTTCACGTTCAAGGACGTTACGTTTTCTGTGTCAAGCCAGTGTTACAGGAAGGTCGCCGGAGAAAGCGTGGTGCGATTTTCAAAGTGGCAAGAATTAACCAGAAGGCTGGAGTTCCGTTCTTGGCCAAGAAGTGAGAGAAGATGATGGTGTTATTTTATTATTCATAGTTCAACTTTGCACGATGTGCAGTCAACTATCTACCTGGCGAAATATACGGTACATATAGTTAGGCACGTGTCCGGACATGTTCAACTAATCAAAGGAATTAAAAGGGAATTATGACACGCTAAAAGTAAAATATGAGATAACAATACTGCTAGGACCCATTGTATGTACCTATAATCCTACTAAATTTGTTTTGAAAATGACGTGATAGTTTCGTGGATAAATCGATTTATATGCGGGTCCCTCGGAGAGGCGGATCCGGGCGGAGCGGGAGGCTGGCTACGTAGCCAGCCTCCCGCGCGGTGTCCCTTTGCACGCACTCACAGACTTGGCTCTCTTTGCGTCTCGAGCTTCAGCTTCCTCGTTTACCTTCCGCGTTTCGAGCATGCGGTCCGTGACGATTACGTCTACGGCATCGCTCGCCTTGTCAAAGTGTTCGACATTGATCGCAGCAGCGATGAGAGTGATTGCTATCAAGATATGTTGGAAGCTGTCTGATTTTGACTGCAACCCGCTGACGACCAGCTCCAGCGACGGCGAGTTACGGACGAACTCGCCGTGGTCACCGTCGTCCGGGCATATCTCGCAGGCGCATGCAGGTGGGAAGGTCAACCGGCCGGGGGCGAGAGCGTTCGGGTTGCCGAGTTGCGTGAGCGGTTTTGATCGTACCGCGGCGAGGCGAGCTTGGGCGATCATGGGGGCGCCAAGAATGAGAGAGCGTTCATGATCACGTGGTTTATGGACACCATGGCGTGACTAACTTGGGCAGTGTTGCCTGGTCGCCAGATGAAAATGATAAAAATTCGTAAATTGATTATTGCAATTACCGGAGCTCTAAAAATCGCTTAACTTGGTGTATATACTAAGTAGCCTATCGAGCATTCCGTTTCAAGAATAATCTATCCGTTTAATTTTCGTGTCATAATCCCTTTAATGGCTAAACCTGTATTCTTTTTCGTGGTTAGGTTGTTACTTAGTGATTGGCGCCATCCGAACCGATTAAGAAGAGATTCTGATGAGCCTACACGAAGTAACGTTACCCGCATTCTGTGAGTGCAAACGTCATCGCCCTGGAAAACGTCGTGCGACCACTAAAGGGAGATATGCCTATGCAAATATTCGTCTCACGGTTCATAACGTTATTACAGAATTTTCATGGAGCTAGCATTCACTGAGTAGAATTCTCCTAGCGCCTACAAAGCGCCGACTCTACATTGTATTATTTACAGAAATTGTGGGCATCAAAAGTTATGCTTGGCACATTTACATTTCAGCTGTGTCCCGAGAGCAGCTAAAATACTTCAGACCGAGCTCAATAAAAGAAAGACTAATAAACCAGCGCACGCCAAGATACGCGCGCAGAGTCCAGATAGCGAACTCATTTGCACTGTGAAAAATCTTTCTTAGAAAAAACGAGAAAATGCTTGGCAGCTCTATTAAGAGGCGATGCCCATTAAAATAACATACCATTGTTTTCTGATAATACGTGGAAAAATGACATCAATTTAATGCTTTACGTTTTTTTAAATCACGAGCACATTTGTGAAAATGACGTGTCACTTGAATAACGAGCTTCCTGGAAATAACGGCTTGCGTGAAAAAAGCGAAAAGCCTGTTTTCAAAGAAAACGGGCCATTCCGTCATAATCCAAGGAATAGCCGTTCATATTCTTCTCGGAAGAGCACGGTAACCAAGAAATATTATTCGCCGTGGAAGAAACTTTGAAACTGAAGAAACCCAAGAAAGTGTTCTGCTTCACAAACACCAGATATGCAAAATGCATTAGGAGACTGTATGTGCCTTTAAACATACTCGGTGCTCTAACACATTTTACATTTCCAGAGCTAAAAATATCTAGGATTCACAACTTCCAAAGCTTCCTTGACAGACAAAAACATTTGTGGTTGCCGTGCCCTGCCAGAAGAATATGCCGAGGCAATTTTTTCTGAGTGCAATTTCTGAAAACACGGCTAAACATAACATATTGTTTGTTTTTGTCGAGACAGTCTAAAAGTAACTGGTGTTTTGCTGCTCAACATTTTTCACTTACTAAAGCTTCTGTGCAACAATAGCCTGTAATGCAACCTCAGCATCCTTGATATATTAGAAAAAACAATCTGGCTCGAAGCACGGGGAATAAAGCACTGAACAGAGCTCCTGCACAGATCAGCCATAAGAACAATCTTCACGCAACACATAAAACTGATCATGTTAAGTACAGCGCAACAATTGGCTGTTCACAATTTGTTTCGTGCACATTTAGGCAGCTCACACTTCTGTGTTGAAATATGCAGATACCAAGCACAGGAGCTTTAGAATAAGTGAGATAGCATGCAGCAAAACAGCAGCCACTTACAGATTCTCCCATGGAATGCAATGGCGGGAACAGCTGTCGGTAGCTCATGGAGCAAACTGGTCTTGAAGTTTTCCAGAGCGCCACAGGACCATGGCTGGAACACAGTAGCATCTATAAGTGGTACATTTTCACAACATAAACGCCCATTAAGAACCGTTAAGACCGAAGTCTTCGCACGAGCCTAACAGATCCTATGAATACATGGTGTCCATTTAATGACCACGTTGCATTGCATACAAGTTGTGAAGTACTGTGATTAATTATTTATTTAGTAAAATATCTTGCTATTAACCTCTGGCTCTGTAGCTTTGTTCTTGAAGGAAGCTTAGAGGTTGAAAAAAAAAAAACAAGATGGAATTGAGGTCAACACTTTATTATATATTAAAATACGTCGGCAGCTCCTCATTTGGCACCATGGGACTATCCAGATGTAGCCTGCATAAGGGAAAGAAAGATTTATGCATAACCACAGGTTTTTGCCAGTGTACTTAAAAGTGCGACAGAAGTCCGCCTGTACACACAATATACGAGGGAATGTCAGTAAGTCACAAAAGGCCATATAAGAAAAAAAATGGCATGGGACTCCGAATTAAAATCTTGTTTTATTTCTCAACATATATTCCCCCGATATTGACACACTTATCCCATCTCTTTACCAGTGCCCCAAAAACCTCCTGCATTAAATTATTTCGGCTGCTTCTCAGTCACGTACGTACCTCACATTCTGCATCTTCATCTGTCGCGAAACTTTTGCCGCCAAGCACAGTTTTAAACGTACCAAACAAGTGATAGTCGCTTGGGGTCAAGTCAGGGCTATAAGGTGGATGTTCAAGACGTTGCCATCCAAATTTATCAATTGTCTTCTGGGTTAACCGAGTTGCGTGAGGCCTGGCGTTGTCGTGATAGCGCAAGATTCCTACAGTCAATAGGCCTGGACGTTTTTTTGCGAATTGCTGCCCGAAGCTTCAGCAGAACATCACAGTATGACACAGCATTCAGTTCCACCTCATTTCAGTAGATGAGCAGCAACACTTCGTGAGGATCCCAACACTGTAAGTATAACCTCGACAGCTGAGGGAATTGCACTGAAGCACGCTTAGTTTTGGGTTGGTAGTGATGAACCCAGGATTTATCCGCAGTAACAATCTTGTTAAGCATGTCTTCTCCTTCCTTGACACACCGAAAGAGATGTTGCATGGACAGGCCCATTTGATTATTTTTGTGTTCCTCGGTTAACTGTGTGGAGACCCACCGCGAGCACACTTTTCGGAAGTTAAGATACGGTCACTCATTATGGTGTAGGCGATACCATGAAAACAGCCAATTTCAGTTGCTACACTGTCTATTGTTACCCTCCAGTCGACTCAAATCACTTCTTCCACCCGTTGCACTGTTGCTTCTGTCACAATCTTAACTGGACGACCAGTTTGCTTCTCGTCAACAACATCCGACCACCATTGGGAGAGTTTCTGAACCCGGTTGTGCATCACTTTATGCGATAAAGACTTCTCACCGTAAACAGGAAATATTTTCTTGTGAACATCTTTTGCAGGAAGTCCTTTTGACCACAAAAAATCCACAACAGCATGTTCTTCTAGTACATTCCTCGAGCACAGTCGCCATTTGTAAATTGAGCTGCGCATGTGTGTGTCTGTTATCTAGTCACTGCAAAGTGAATATTATGAATATTATTGTGTCGCCACCTATTGACGTATTTGGAAACTAGTAACTACTTATATCAGATATTTGATATAAGTTTGTGAATATTGACTTTCCCTCGTAAATAAGGAGCCTGCAGGATTCATTAAGAGGCTAGCTCACATTGTTCAAAGGACACCACTATGGCCGAAAACGCAAACTCCCCCTTGTTCAACGGCAGCCTTCTGTTGTAGGTACCTGTGCATATCAGAGGCCCGATCTTAGTTTGATTTCACCCTTGCGGTGCCTATGATTAACCTTATCTCAGTCTAACAGAGATGCTTTGGCCGGACAGACACACAAAAGCCTGTCACAAGACCACTATAAAAAGAGGAAATAGATGGTCTGTGAGGAATGAAACACACAACCCAGATAGGCATCAATCACTCACCTTAAAACACTTGCCATGAGCAGCCAAGAGCAAACTTCTGCCCTTGTATGGCTGGTGCTAGCTGCCAAGAGCTGCATGTATCACAAAGAACCCAGTCTTATACCCAATTTGCAAGGCAGCGTAAATGTACCTTTAGCTTAGGTCCCTTGGTTGAAGGTACCTGTAGTAAATGGCGTTCTGAATCACGCAATAAATGAACGGAGAACTTTGAGGTGATGTCGATGGCATTCCTGCTAAAGCGCGAGCAGCGCGTGAAAAACAATTATTTCTCGAAATCGGTTTGGCGCGCAGTTTTTAAATATTGTGTGTGAAATATCATATTTAAAACCTAAATATTATTTGTGTTTGCTTTGATTTCACTTTATTTTTTGCTCTAGGTCTAAGGGCGCACCTAAATGAGTCTTTCTTTAAAACGCCGACCCCTCTGGCCACACTGCCCCGAAATCATCTGCGTTTACGAATTTCAATTGCGAGGTGGGCGACCTTTTTCTCTTTAGCGGCTCCATTTTCCCGCAAAGTTCTTACTGAAGTAGTTAAATAGTGCCCGGCAGAAACGAACCACGTCGGAGTCTCACGGTTACGCCAGTCACGCAATTGAAAGGGATGGATGACAACGAGAATAAAGGTCTGAGCGGGAGAGTCGGACGACTCGTCTACAACCTCGAAAAAGAGCTCGCAGTTGTCCATCGCGTTCGGGTTCGTAGCAGACATTGTTTTCCACGTGCCGCCACTGCTACCTGCTAGCTGGAGTATGCGTTCTTCGTTAATGTATTTTTCCATCACATTTGTGTTCACAATCATTTCATAATCTGCTACTTATATATATTCAAAATGTTCTAATGCATTAAACAAGATATATTTATATATCTGTGATTTTTATTTCGAGTTTGTGGATCTGAGGCTACTCCCTGTAGCTGTAAAGGGAGCTTGGAGAGCTCTGTTTAACACATGACCTCCATTAGCGAAAGGGACCTTTATGCGCCGTATGATTACGACCTCCAGCTCCCTTTACTGCAGGTACCTGTGCCAAAGATACCTTTACGCTGCCGTGTGAATAGGGTATTAGTTGAACTCATGAGTTTTTGCATAAGAGAGCCAACAAAATACTAATGCGTAGACCACTACACATAGGAAATGGCATTCAAGAGGAGTGTAACACAAAACTCATATAGGCGTGCAATAGCTCGCCTTGAAAATAATTGCTCTTGGTGGCCGACAACAAACTCATGTTCCTGATTGGCAACCACTTGGTGCCAAGAATACCTGCACATACCCGAAAGAACCCAGTCTTAGTCTTACACAGATGCTTTGGCCGGACAGAGACACACAAGCCTGATACAAGAACGCTATAAAGACAGGAAATAAAATGTCTGTGAGGAATGACATACATAACCCAGATAGGCGACAATCACTCACCTTGAAAATACTTGCCCTGAGTGGCAAAGAGCAGACTTCTGGCCTTGATTGGCTGGTGCTTGCCACCAGGACCTGTATGTATCAAAAAGATCCCGGTCTTATAGTCGAACTCGGGTGTTTCTTTACAGAAGAGAGACAAGACTAATGTAAGACCACTACAAATAGGAAATGGCATCCTAAAGAAATGGAGCACAAAACTCATATAGGCGGGCAATGGCTCACCTTGAAAATACTTGCTCTTGGTGGCCAAGAACAAACTCGTGTTCCTGATTGGCAGCCATTTGCTGCGAAGAATACCTGCACATATCCGAAAGAACCCAGTCTTAGTCTAACACAGATGCTTTGGCCAGACAGAGACACGAAAGCCTGATAGAAGACCACAAAAAGTATGAAATAGTGTCTGCGAGAGACGAAAACAGACCCAGGTGGAGAGGTTCATTCTTGTTTTACCTTAAGGTCTATTCAAACGATGCATCTTGTTGACGAATCTTATGTCGCGAAACTAGGTTTCGGGAAACAGATTTCCCGTCTGAACGTGACCAAAAAAGTGACGCGCCTCCGAAAAAGTGGCGCGTGTTCCTCGCTTCTGGAGCAATGTTTTGCTGAAACCTCACCGAGGCCTGTCAATCACCCGAAGGAGAAACGTGTTCGCTGCCAATGGCCGCTCTACTTCGCTATGACGTCTGACCTTCGAGGAGGAACGCTTTTTTGGAAAAGTCTGATTTTTGGCCGATTCCGTATCCGAGCCAAGGCCGAAAAAAGAAAAGAAAACATGGCGGGCGACAAGAGGAGAAGCGGTGCGTACGGGCGATGAGTCTTGGCCCTACTCGCTTGCAAGTGTGTGAACGGCGCCTTAGCAGTACGGGTTGGTGGAGCGGTGCAGATTTATCAACAGTTGCGACGAGTGCAAGCACCGCATATAAACATGATGACTGGGGATAACTTTCTTATTAGCGGTGCAACAATGTTTGAAATGCTTAGAAATCATCCACCCGTTATTTGACGTTCGCGGTCTTTCCCGGGTTTGGCAGGACTAGTAAACCCAGTGAGCCGGATCTGACGAAGTTTATTGAGTGGTATTAAAAAAAAAAACAGACTGTCTCTTCACACTGTGCGTACTTCATATCATTTTGATGCGAAACGCTTGATATTCCCGGTGCAGATGACAAGGTTTGGCGAGATTCTCGTGAGTAAATACGTCACAGGTTTTGCACGTCAAACTCCACGTCTGAACAGGCCGATTTCACGAAATCTTGGTTTTGCTAAACTGTGGCGCGTTGAAAAGATGCATCGTGTGAATAAGCCTGTAGTCAAATAGTATGGCTCATTTTTCTAAAACAATGTATCTTTGATATATATATATCATATATATATATATATATATATATATATATATATATATATATATATATATATATATATATATATATATATATATATATATATATATATATATATATATATATATATATATATATATTCAACGATGTAGCGCCCCAGCAGCACCGACAGCAATAAATCTAAATGTCCTTTAACGACAGTTTGGAGATTGGGACCAGATCGCTGTTTTCAGCGGAATATTTGTAATATTTTCTACCTTTCATTTCACATGACCTGGCGCCAACTACTTCTATGTGCCCGATTCAAGGTAATCGCCAGGCCCCAAACTGCCGCCGAAGCAGACGGCCAAGCGGCCAAGCGTCATCCGCGTCCGCGCTGCACAAGAACGGTCTGGCCTGCTTGTTTTGTAGTTTCGGCATTTTGTCTAAGCGAAACTGGTTTGAATCAGAGTGGTCAGATCAAGAGAAGTGTTACATATGCTGTTAAAAACATATATATGATATCTCTTCAGTATTAATGTAAATACTAAATGCTAGAAGAAAAAACAAGAAAAACGAACGTCCGCCTGGCGGAGCGCAACCTAGCCGTTCGTGCGTGTTGTGAGGTGGAGCATCGGGTCTGGGCACCTCGTGGAGAGAAGCTGACAGGCATGGTGTAACTTATATAGGAGACACTGGTCAAGGCGATCCACTTTCCAAAGAGGTTGCCATGCCGACAATTATTGCGTTAATTTAGGCTTAGGAATGGCCAGAATGGAAAGACTATCTAAAAAATGCGGCGAGTTCATTGCTCATGCTTTGCGATTTAAGTGACGTAAGGCAAAACGAAAGCCTCCTGCACGATTCATTGTTGACTAACGCGCCCGAAATCGGAGCTACAACGACATATTAGTTTCAAAGCGAGCGGCGCTCACTCACCGGAGCACCGCCATGTTTCCCCGCCGCCCTTACTCTGCCGGTCACGTGACCTGAAATTCCCCCTCGTAGGAAAATGTGGTTAACTTCAACCGCGGTTAGAGTAAATCAGCTTCGATCAAACGGGCCCAGGAGACTGTCGTGCTGCCTCCGCTGGAGTTTATCTAACGTAAGTACCTGTACGAAAAGTAGAAGAAATCAGATGTGCATAACACTTATGATTCATGGGAAAATTTGTCAACATCCAAAGCGACGCATGGAGAAAATTATGCAAGGAATTTTTCGGCCACGTTGGCCGAGTCACTTGTCGTGGCCAATGTTTCATTGCAACTTTAATTTTAGTGAACAGTTATAGGGCATATTACAAACAAAGTGCAATCTGGTTTTGTATGAAGCTACAACACATAAAACGGCACTCTAATATAGTATGTTGAGGTACCTCTGAACAGACTCCAGGGTGCATGGTATCTCCTTCGGACACCTGATGTTGAACATGAAATATGTGCACTCAGGAGTGAGAAAGGAGTGACTTCCAATTTGTTTGTCTCAAGCACCAGCGACATGTCGACAAGGAGTGCAACGTGTAGAAGGTCTTCTAGAAGTGTGCCAGGATGAAAAAGCAAGATGTAACGATCATCAGAATAAGATCACACCAAAGAGGCTCCGTTGTAGTGGGACAGTCTGCAATCTAGGCTCAGTAATCGGGAGTCAACCGACTTACTGCCGCGATTCACTTTGCGTTGACTGAGGTGAAACATGGCCGACGGAAAGATACGAAAACGCGCGCCGTTTTCTTCATACCGTTTGCTTTCGCAGCCGATAGCAGGTCAGTTGGGCCGCGTCACGAAAATTTGACGCACACGCTATTGTTTCTCAACTTCGTTCGGCGCTAGTTGGCACCACAGATCAGTGGTCGGCGCTCATGGTCTACCCGGGAGGAAAAAGAATGTGCGCAGAGCCGAGCGTCGATCGCCACTTTCCTAAAGAGGAGAAGCTCCGGTAACACTTCGGCGATTCGTGAGCTTCAAACAACGCCTCTTTGAACGAGCCCGTGCACCCAATGCGTCGAACGGTTGCGGCGGCAAACACGCCGGAAGCCCAGGGGGCTGGAGACTGAATATCCGACAGAGACGCGGCGGCCTGGTTTGTTACGTCAATTTTCATTTCGCACATGAGATAACAAGAGAGCGAAGCTAGTCGAGTGTGTGCACTGACTGACGTTACGTGGAAGTACACGCAGTCGAAATGACGCCTGTAACAGAGCACAGCTAGAGGCTTTCAAAAAGGCTGCGATTTCAAAACTTCATGTCGGCTTTCTGGCCTTTCTGGCCAAACCACTCAACGCTGCAATAATAAAGTGGTGTTGATTTTGAAGCGATTGAAAGCGTGTTTGTTTCGTCTGGAGCCCACGAGCAAAGAGCGCGAAGAACTGTCAACCAGGGTATTGAACCGAACCCGAACCGTGAACCGAGAAACGGAACAAACCGTTATTTTCGCTCAAACCGGAGTTGAACCGGGACGAAACAATTTTTTTCGCTCCGGAGCGGACCCAATATGTTTTCCATGCGGTTTTCGGTTCATACGCGAAGTCAGGTTGCGTGAAAAGTGCTTGGCAAAAACAAAGTAACCTAAAAAATAACCCAAAAATGTGAAAAAAAAAAAAAACTTATTTTTTTGCAAATCGGAGAAAGCCGTGGGCTTGTTAAGAGACTACGTGTCCAGTATCTTATGTCCCTGATCAGAAAGCTGGGATTGAAGAAACCAGTGCTTGATTGCTTGTTCAACGAGGTGGATGCCCACGCTGCATATGCTCACCAGTCTACTTGAACTAAGAGGCTTCGCTGGAAGGTTGCTCTCAAAAGAAGAAAGCTCCAGGTCAACTGAAGACGTATGGGCGGAAGTCGAAATGCTCGCAGTATCGCTTCGCCCGGCAGAAGTGGCGACGAAGACATTGCAGAAGGATCAGCTCACTGTAGGAGATTTCTATGGAACATAGCTGAGATATTCTATGGACACTTCCAAGATATCGTCGCCCTTAGCAAAGGCCTTGGTCCAGTCAATGAAAACGAGGGAGCGGCAACTTCTTGACACGGATGTATTCTGTGCAGCAGTGTACATGGATCTCCGCTACCGCTTTCTTCTCAACCCTGAGCAAAAGTAACGGGCCACGTTGCATTTGACAAAGATTTGGAGGCAGATCACAGCTCTGCAATGCGAGCAAGATTCTACCCTGTCTTCTGAAACTGAGGCGGCTCCAGAAGGTCCCGAAGGCGCCCTGGAAGCGCTCCTCTAGGAAAAAGAGGTTGAGGCTAGCGTGCACGTTCGAGGTGCCAGTAGCCCAGTTGATATAGCATGCCTCCTGGAAATGCTAGACAAGGAGCCGCGGCTTTCAAGGGACGCTAACGTGTTACAGTTTTGAGAGGAAAGACGGGAACGCCATCCAGAACTCTGCGCATTGTCACAAGTAGCCCTAAGAGTGCCTGCGACCCAGGTCAGTATGGAGCGAGCCTTTTTTGCACTGAACTTCATTTTATCCTCTCAGAGGTGCCGTCTTTCCCCGGTTATGTTTGACGACGTCCTGCTTCTTCGGTCAGTTGCCTGACATTGAACTGCGCTTTCACCCACGTCCCGAGGTGCCCCAGCACTAGCTCGTTCGTTCTACACAGTAATGTGAGCCTTCGCTTTTTATATGTAACACTTTTATAAAATATGCATAGTTTATCTTTTGCTGTCGATCGTCAATTGATTTAGTAGCATATGACTACGAACCGGTTCCAAACCTGTTTGAACCTTTATTTCTTCACTCCGGAGGTGAACCGGAGCTGAACCGTTTTTCCTGAACCGGAACGAAAACCGGAACGAAAAACATTTCGGTTCGACACCTTGCTGTCAGCAAAGCCACGGATCTGGGGGCTGCGTTGCTGCGTTGGTTGCTTCGATCCGTCGGTCGCGGCGGGCTCGCGTTTCACTGCGCATGCCCGGTTACAGCGCAGGCTCTCTGTGCAGCTCGCGAGCTGGCGCGCGCGCAGGTTGACGATGAAAATTTATCTTCTTAAAAAACGAGGCTGCAACGTATCGTTTGATGGCGCAAATTCTCGTATTTTTCACGTCGTTTTCTTACTGTGTGCTTAGTTCTTTCAAAGTGTTTACTCCGATGGAATTTTAGTGCCACGAAAGACCATTTCAACAGTCATGTGAATGTAAGTGTTTAAAGCTTTTTGTTTTTATTCTTTCAGTGTAGTTTTTATACGATACATTTCGTTCTACACTTGCGTGCGCTTCATGACCACTTTGCTCAAACCGACGGCGCGAAATAGGGGCTTTCGTGGAGCATACGTTGCGGGTATCGAGGCCCTTTTTGGCGCGTGCTCAGTTTCTGCTGTAAAGTGACAGCATGGGCTTCCGCTAACAAAAACAATCTTTTGTGTAAGATCTACGAAAAGAGCCTAGCGTTTCGATCTAACGTGAAGCGTGGGTAGAAACGTGAAATGGATAGTGATGCAATATTTTTACTGCTTCAATGCAGTAGAGCAACGTTTAAGGTTGACTAGATTTTGTGCGTCACGAGATACTATACAACGTTCACGTTCACTTGTAAGTTGAGAGGGCGAGGGAAGCTAAATCATTGTTAAACAAGTCAATCATCTGTCTTGAGCCATGTGATCGCACGTTCTCATAGCATAATCGCGTACAGAGAGAGGTGAGGCAATGAGAGACATGTGAATGATTGGTCCGACAATCACATAGCTTACATCATCCTGTCAGCGGTGAACGAAGTATAGATGAAATCACAGATCGAGATATTTTTGTAGGCTTTGGCATGTATTTATTCGCAACTGAAAAATATTCTACCTGTTCGCATTGGCTGATTGCTTGACCAAACTTTCTGTGTTCAATTTTCTTAGACAGGACATGCAGCGAACTCTGGCATGCGCACATGGAGATGACAAATGTTATCATGATAAATTCTTAGTCATTTTGCTACACATTGAAGTGTGTTTCTATAAAATATATTATTCCTTTATTTTATTCACATATTTTGTTTTATAAGGGATACACATGACTTCCTTAAATTGTAGAGTGATTTTTTAGGATGGTGTAGAAGGCTACTTCTGTGTTATTTTTAGTGCAAATATGCATTAAAAAAGAACACAGGAGTAACCTTCTACACCACCCTAAAAAATCACTCTACAATTTAAGGAAGTCATACGTATCCTTTATAAAACCAAATATGTGAATAATATAAAGGAATAATCATCCACTCAACAGCACCTGAATCTCCTAAACACGTACGTACAAAGCTTTGTACGTGCTGTTTAGGAGATTCAGGTGCTGTTGAGTGTTTTCAGGTCTTATTATCTGGTGCTTAAATCTAGTATTATCGTGCTTTTGTATTTCGAAGTTAACTTTTTATGTAATTCGGAGGGTGCATTTTGAATTTTATTTTTCCTTGATCGTATGGTGAATGTTTGTGTTTATTTTGTTAAACTTCAAATTTTCCCAAAGTGTACGTTTGCATATTTGCAAGTTCTCGTGAATTAAACATAAAAAATACGGGATTGCCAGAAAGAAACGTACCCGTAAATTCAAAGTATCAACAGTTGAATAGTGACTGCTGCTAATACTAACTGTAACACGAAAGAATGCAAGCCAGTGATTCCCTAGGCGTAATTCTTTAAAATGACCTGACTGAACTGCTTAACGCCGATGCAGAATTGTTATTTTTTTTTTTTACTGCAGAGTTAAGGATATCAGTTAAATATCACAGACGTGGATGCCACAGAAAGCCTCATCGTCACTTTGGGGATGCAAACGTCAATATAAAATCCTTAACTAACCCCATCCTCTTCACAACATTTACAAAAATTACAAAATGGAGTCTTCAAAAAAACAAAAAACTACTCCCTTCTTGTAATCAACAAGGGCAGGATTTAAACTCGAAAACGCAGCAGCGGCCAGAATAATCACATGTTTAAATTGAGCTTTGAGGTGACCGACATATACACTGGTCGTTTGTGTAGAACGGATATTTAAAAAAAATAATAAAAAGTTAGAAAGTCAATTAAAATGACTTTTTTGCAGGATCATTGACCACCCTATATTCCTAGAAAACCTATCTGAAGTGAACCAGCTTTTATTTTCTTTCTTTTGGTGGGGAAGAGGAGATTCTAATAGGAATTTTTTTTTCGCATACCGAGTACAGGCAAAAAAGCACCACTACTTACCCGCTTACTTTGTATTCGACGAGAGCAATGTGAAATAGTGCAAGGTTTTAATTTTTGTCCTCGTGATGCGCAACACTCTAGAGTCCTTTTTGAGATGAACCTGACGTGACCATTCTTACAAGCGAGTGTTTTTCATTTATGTTTTAGTGTGTAGTCGCCGTGACTTTGGTTCCGATCAAAAAGATATTTCATACTTACAAGATCTTATTACTGAAGGGCCAGTCCGTCGTTCGCCGAGCCATGGCTACATTTTGACAGCAGCTCGCTACAGGGGTATTAGAAAACACAGAATCATAAATATTTATGGGCTCCGCCCGATGATCATGTAAACTTGCGGACAAACGTCTCCCTGTCGAGCTTCGAGTTCCAAGCTTCTCTAATTTTGCGACTTGCAAAAAGGTTAATCAACACTTGGTGTCTCGGATATAACGAAAATACTCGGAGAACAATTCCTAATTTAATTAGGAATTTATTGGCAAAACAAGTGTCAAAACCACAAGATATATTATAATGCGCGCGCGAGCAATGCGAAGCACCTAGCGCTCCCCATATGTCTTTCTCGGTAACAATTGCCGTTGCATAAGCTGCCATGGCAACCGCAGCGTACGAGGTCTTTCTTACATAAAAAGAAAAGTTTTGGTACAGTGCACTTACTTCTTTTTCGTCAGTCACTTGGCATAGACCCTTTGCTGTTTGCAAACAGGAACGACCGGAAGTCTCTTGTTCACTTGGTATAGACCCTTTTCTGTTTACGCAAGCGACCGGAAGTCGCTTGCGTCCCAAGGGACTTCCGGTCGTACAGTCTTTGCAAGCCGGTTGAGCGTGCTTGTGTCAATAGTGCTAGAAAGCCTGAATGCTACACGGACAACAAAGATGGAGATTTAACGAGGGCCTTAGGCTGTACAATATTACTTTCGACTCCTTCGTCAACTTGTAGCTTCAGTGGACTGGAGTGAAATATTACAGATGGTAAATCCCAATGATGCGTACGATTTGTTCCTGAACAAAATTATCAGCTTCTATGATTGTGCATTCCCTGTCGTAATAATGAAAAAAGTAAAAAAGCAAGAAAGCCGTGGATAACATCAGACCTATTGCAAAGAATTAAGGCACGAAACAAACTATATCATGCATTTACATTAAGCAGAGACTTATCTATTTTGCAACAGTTCAAAAAAGTTAGAAACAAATTAGGTGCTGATATTAAGAAGTCTCGCATTCGCTACTATACTGATAAGTTCGCAGACATTTGCTATGATCCTCAGAAAACTTGGCGTTCTATCAAAGGCTTATTGCAGAGGGCACGGAACAGTGTACCAACCAAAATTAAAATAGGCGATGCAACTTTAAGCGGAAAGGCTCTTGCTAACGAGTTTAATCGGCATTTTTTAACCTTTGGAGCCTCCGATCAAACGACCACTGAAAATTTTGAAAAGTACATAAAGCACAATCTCACGCATACTATATTTCTTCACCCTACTACCCCCAGAGAAATTGCCAGTCTAATAAGTGATATTAAAAATAGTTGTTCCAGCGGATATGATGAAATAAAAGCGGTGCCAATTAAAACTGTTTCAGATTTATTATCTGACGTAATCTGCCACATAACCAACTTGGTCTTATCTACTGGAATCTTTCCCGAAAAATGAAAATCTCTAGAATTTCCGTTTTGCACAAAGGTGGTGCTGTTGACAGTATCAGCAATTGCAGGCCAATATCAATACTCCCACTTTTTTCAAAAATAGTAGAAAAAGTAATAAATTCAAGAATCATTAATCATCTTCATAAATACCAACTAATCTCTGCAAACCAATATGGATTTCAGAGAGGTAAATCGACTGAGTCAGCTTTACTTGACATTCGAGAAAAACTTATCAGCAATACAGAAAATCAATCCTACACTATAGGCATCTTCGTAGATTTTAACAAAGCTTTTGACTCTATCAAACATAATATTCTATTTGATAAACTGCCACACTACGGAATTAGAGGCCTTTCGCTTAATCTGTTGCACAGTTATCTGTCGAATCGTATTCAGTTTGTGATAGCTAATAGTATAGCATCAGACACTGAATATATAAAATTCGGTGTTCCGCAAGGATCTATATTAGGACCTATACTATTCCTTCTTTATATCAATGACATTGTTGCTATCCCCCATACCTCAGACATTGTACTTTACGCCGATGACACGAGTGTTTTTTCTCATCCAGGGACCTATCATCTCTTATTCCTGTCACAAATGCATGGCTAAAAACTTATCGAAGTGGCTTGATGCGAATCAACTGCTTTTAAATGTTAACAAAACAAAATACACTGTTTTTTCTTCAATTAATAGACCAGTAAACCTTACTAACGAAATAATATTTCAGTCACGGTCACTAGAAAGGGTTAACGAATACAAATTCTTAGGCATATATTTTCATGAAAACCTGCGCTGGACATGTCATGTAAATTTTGTGAAACGTAACATCGCACAGTCTATTGGTATTTTGAATAGATTTCGTGCCTTATTATCAATATGGCTAAAGCGTCAGCTCTACTTCACTACTGTTCATTCGCGACTGCACTATTGTTTAATTGTCTGGGGGTTACATCTAAATGAAATATGACTAGTTTGTACTTAATTCAGAAAAAAGTATACGGTTTATTCAAAACCTATCAAGCCGCGATCATACATCCCAATACTTTGGACAACATCGTATACTGAATATTGAGGCACTGTATAATCAACGATTGTCTGAGGTTATATTCTCCCAAGTAAAAACTGACCGTGAATTATTCCTCTCTACATATACGAATACTGATGCACACTACAATTTTAGAAATATAAACTTTATAAAAATCAGAACTAGAACAAATTACGGTACGCAATTACTATCTTGGCAGATTCCTAATCTTCTCAACCTCCATACTGGTTTGATCAATATAATCCATCGTAATTCAAACCTCTTGACTTTCAGAAAACAATCAAAAACATATTTTCTACATTCCGCATAATATTGTTGCCTTCTAAATTATGTGTACAGATGTAATTGTAGTAATCTAGGTCATATATTTTTGTTGTATATTGTTGCTTGTTTATTTTTTCATTGCAAGAGCACATGGAGTGTAGTGATCTAGTTACTATCTGTGTATTTTTTTGTTTATTGTAACTGTAACACTGTAACACTGGTCTGCCTGCTGCATCTGCTGCATCTGCTGCAAGTGTAGTCTGGTGCTAGGGGCCTGGTCAGGTAACTTACTATCACCTTTTGCCTCAGCACCATGACAATCCTGTATTGTCAAAAGTTCCAATAAACAAACAAAATAAACATCTTAGAGGAGGCAAGTTCGTTTACAAGAATACTCGACACATTTAAGCAGATCTCGTTCTACTTCATTCCTTTGGCGTTTTTCTGGAGAATTGTTGATTAAACGTTTCATCTACATTTCAAACAGCGGTGTTAAGGTGGCCTTTGATTATTATTTTTATAATCCGGAATTTCTCCGGGACGTCAAAGACTGGAGCACCACCTGGTGGCGTTTGCCATAAAAAGGCTTTATAGTGCAGTGGGCAATCGTTGCAGGTGATACCACAGCTTCGTTGGCCAGCCACCTTCACAGCGTGGATTGGAGCCCAACATTTTTTCTACATTGATTCTTATTTTCTTTTAGCACTAGTTCGACACAATACAAGTTTAGTTTCTCCAGTTATTCGCCGCCTCGTCATTTGTCATTCGTGACCATATGCAATCTATTTTGTTAACAATGCATCCATTACACCAGTAACTATAAATTAACTGCCTTGCCATCCTTCCGTAGTTCAAAAAAACAAATCAGAGCCATTCGTGTAGAATACCTTCGTGAGCCAATACCTCGTATACTACACTTTAGGACAGTGCTAGCGTGAGTAAGATATCAGCGCTTTTGTGATTTTACACAGAGTATTGAGGAGCCAAACAATTTACCACTTAGATTGCTGCCGTAATTGAGGACTTTCTACCATTCTTCTATTTTATGGCATCTATTGAACTGTTAATAAAAGATGAAGAAAAGAAACTCACGCTTGTTAGTTCACGCTATGTGCGTCGCGCTATGTGCGTACTCTCTAGATGTCATCATATTTTTGTCCTGTTTATAGTTTCTCTTTTTACGGAAAGTTCTGTGACTGTACTTCGTCATTTATCTTTGTATGTTGTGGGTACGTGTTATTTATTTGTTTTTTATTTGATTCGAACGTAGTTTCTATGCACCTTGTGAGTTTTCTGAGGCATTGTACAGTCTATTAGTTTTGTTAAAAAAACTGCCACAACCAAAGTAACCTAAAAATAATAGAAATTATAAATTATATGTCTTGCCTTAAACTTGTGTCCTTATAAAAAAGCGAAGTTGCGAAACCCCAAAAATGTATAGTCACGGATGTCTTTTTAAATAAAAGTGTCTTATGTAAGAAAGGCAAGGGAGAGCATCATAAAATACATACACTGATCCACCGAATCGTCATGACCACTCACCTGACTCTGATTTAATCCACATTTGGCACGCAAAACAGCTGCAACCCATCTTTGCATGAATTCTAAAAGTCCTTGGTCAATGCGGTGAATAAGTTTGCACCTGGACCGGCTTGTTAGAATCGGCGTCTTAGCTAAGACTGTGTGATAAAAAACACTACCGAAGCTAGCTCACGAGCGAAATGGGACGTGAAATCGAGTTTCAAGCGCTCGTACGCCCAGGCCTTAATAGGTTTTCGTTCACACAGTCTAATCTAAGATGCTGATTTTAGCAAATGGGCCCAGATTTGTAAGCGCAGGTTTCACGATTCCCGTAGATTACGAGGAGATAATCTCAGATCTCAATGCTCGAGTCCCATCACCTTTCAAATGTTCTTAATAAGACAGGTATCTGACGAGATATGTGACTAGGACATCAACTTGATTTCATCATTATGCTCTCCAATCTACTGTAGCTCAATTCTTACCATGTGACATGAAGCGTTTTCCTATTGGAATATTCCAGTTCCGGTAGGAAAGACTTAGTGAAGAAAGGCCACGAATGTATGTAACTACGTGCACGAATGGATGCCTTGAGCTTGAAATCACTATCTGTCCTATGTCAAAATCGCTTAAATCAGCAGCCTTTCTGGTATTCGTACACGTAGTCGACAAAATGATCTGTCTGTATCCATGTCAGTCGTTATCACAAATCCACATCACAACATGGCAGAAAGTGCTGATGGCGCGTCAGCTAGGCGCGCTCATTCCCACAATGTAAGGTTTTAGGCTAATCAGTGTATAGTATTTGTGTTCGTTTATGCTTTAGTTATTGCGCTGAGAACCCGCCTTGGCTTAATAGCTTGCGCACATAAACGGAGCTAAACCTTTCTCGCGTTTGGGTTATCGAAGCCCCAGCATCCGTCCGCGATGCCAGAACAGGAGAAAACCATTGTGGAAAGAAAAACATTAGAAAATGACAGAAGAAGGATTTATGTGGCCTAGAATGACTGTCAACGTTGCATTTGGCTGCTGATTTTTTAACCAATGCAGTGCGCGGAAGCCTCTTAACTACAGTCTGAAAGCTTCACTCGTGACGCATACCACAGGAGTTACATTCGAAAGAATAGGCGTGAACGTCACAGGACCGCTTCCAACTATACAGCACGAGGAAAGCGGTACATTCTTATCATAAACAATCCTTACATAAACATTTATAAGGATGTATGAAACACAGTTTTAATATGTACTACATTGAGGAACCACACTTCTCTTTTCAACACCTCTTAAGAAATAAGATATGTTATGAAGTGATGCCCTCATCGACCTTCTGTGCATGATTCCGTTGAAACAACAGCAAGTATATATTGCTTTTAGGCATGCCAAGATATTTGATTTCAATGTTCTAATTTCCTGCTTCATAGTCACGGCCAGCCTAAGCAACGAATACGGGTTACGAGCCCGGGGCATCCTACTAATCGCTCCATGGCCGCAGAGATTTTTGTATTACCAATAAGAACAGCGAATCAAATCAAGGTGCAAATAAAAAGCGTAAACATCAGAAGTCGTGAAAATGTTGGAATCTTTCCTATTTTATTTTTATTTTTCCCCTGTTTCTTTATGTACTGCCAAGTTTTATGTCTATATCGAAAGCGTGCATTACGGCCGACATTTTTTACTTGCACAAACTGATTAAGGTCCTTGTCTGACCTTTGCTCTATTTATTTGTAATAAGGCGTTTGTTTGCGGTCTTTAATGTTGGTTTTACTTTTATGCCACAGTTAATTGTTGTTTTTGATTTTGTTTATTTGTTCATTAAAAACAAGTCAATTTTTTGCGTTGCGTTTTTTCTTAATCAGGTTGTGATCCTATTCCATCCGATGTTTATTTTACCATCTAGCACACTTTTTGTGAAGAACGTGTGGATTAATGGTGTTAGTTTCTATAGCTGTAAGCATATTCACTTTAATTATGTCATCTAACGGACCAACAGCGTGAACAACTAAATTAAACCTATGCATCAGGAACTTTTTTTAGTTCATTTTGTTTACCAGGAAACGAACTACCAAATGACAGTTTGTTGCACATCTGCAACATCTGCCACGTTCAAGGATGTTCAAAACGACCAAAACTTTAGGTAAGTAATGAAGACAGCATTTTGGTTTAGATATTGTGTCCTTATTTTCACAAGTTATGAATTGAGAGGAGCTCTAAAAAAATCAGTTTTCCCAAATAGTTCGTTTTATTGGGGAAAAAAAAACCCGGATATAAAAATATCTCAAAGTTAGATGGTATGATCATGTCCAGTCATTCCATGTATTTCTAAAAAAAGGTATAACAGTGATAAAAAATAACTGTCCGGTTCATTTCGCGATTTTCTTTTTAATTCGATTCATATCAATAAATGACAACTAGATATTTTTGAAAATACACACTAAGTCTATTTTACTAGTGACCAAGCTTGCAAGCTTCGCAATTTCAATTGAAATGAATAGAAAACGACACGCCGCCTGTTGTGATCGATTCCAGATGTCCGCCGTACAAACAAATGTTAAGCCATAAAAAATTCTTCTACAACCCCGAAAGAACAGGGCGCGCCATAGTACACATAAAAAAAAAAGAGTTCTTAAAACAAGAAACAAATCTTTCAGAACTCAGACGGAAATTCCACTTTCCATCATGTTTTCTGAGCGGGCATACCATGCCACCTCCTGAGTCTAGTCCGCCGCATTCATAGATAACCGTACCAACCGAACGGAGCAAGCGAAAGTCTGAAAACTGCGCGATGAATCACCCCGACGCAAAGGAGAGCGAAAGTGCGCGAAGTGCGAGTGTGACGTCAGGTCAGGTGACATTTCAGAGACCAATGAAATTTCTCCCTTTGGGCGCAGCCTCGCTCAGTTGGCGTGGAAAGGGGCTGTGCGGCGGCGACGAAAATAGGCGCCAAGACCGAACTGGCAGAAAGAACACTTTCGCGCCTTCGACGATCTCCATCTCATCCGGTTGGAGACCTACGCTCCCGCTTTTAGGGCGACCATTATTCAAAGAAAGAAATGTACGGATCTGCAAGAAAGCCACCCGAGCGAGGAAACCGGTCAGACATGAATGGATCTACCGACGATTCATACGACGTGAGCATCTCCCAACCCGATTTCTCCTCGCAAGGAGTGCCGGCGTGCTATGGACTTCGGATGACCAAGATTGGCCTGGTAAGTTGGCCAAACGCCAGTCACATTCCTTATTTGTTCAATCTGTTTTGGCTCTACATGTTAGTTGACTCTAGCAAGCACATATCACGCGTCCGCATGCCCAAAATCATCAGAATAAAAATTGTGTTGTTATTTGTTTTGTGTTCATTCATAGTGTTTTATTACCAGAAATGTATCAAATTACGCGCTGTTAAACAGCCCCCAAAATGTGCAGTGCTTTTCACATTAAAAAAATAATAATGTCTGCTTTCGGCGATGCAGAGCGCTTGTGTTGTGTCTCTTACTTTTTGTCCCCGTCTTGTGGCACTTTTGTCAAAAGTGAGCGATGTAGCAACTAGCCCATCACTCACTATTGAAGCTGAGCGGCGGAGCCTTTGCGATGAAAAGGTCATGAGAGGATGGGCAGCCCGAATCTTTCGTCTTGTGCGCCAATCAGACGTGTGTCATTGACAAACAGACGCCGTAGGCACGAAAAAAAAAAGCTTTTTTTGTGTTCAACATTTTTTATTCGGGAAAGTTAATTATTTTTTAAGTTTTGATCCACGAATCAATTATATACCTCTTGTGTCAATCGCAGCGCGATGCGTTAAAAATTATGTTGATTTGAAGTGGTTTTTATTTACGTGTTTGTTTTAGTTTATTTCTCGTGTTTATCGTAGTTTGTGAAAGATTCTCAAGTCTTCAAAATTCAAATTATTATTTTGCCATGACCAATTTATGAAGTTTCAATATAAACACAAGCATTATCCGGATATGACCCTGCCCTGAATTCATAATCCCCTCGTTCAGTATCGAATTCATAATTCAATCGATACTGACCTGTACCGAGTGGTGTTCATTCGACTAGAATGAGCATTCGCGCCCTTGACATTGGTAATGATAACTTTCCCACGGACAAAACTTGAAAATAAGTGTTCCTTTAATAAACGTTGAATATTTCAAATCAATAAAGTCATTAACGTTGTCTCCGGAAAACTCGTTTTCTTCCCATCCCATCCCACGGCTCCGCCCTGCGTCTGCGTGGGGTGGAGTGGTGAGATAGAAGTTTTAGCAGTGACGCTGTTTATTTATTCACGCCATTTAACCCGGGGGAGTTAGAAAGCACGCAGGAAAATAAGAAGTACGTACAGTAGCGAATAAAATGATGCGACATTTTGTTTTCTTGTTTTGGGACAGAACTCTCGTTTCACGTCTAAAAAATAGCCACTAATATTCTTAACATTGTGTTTTCGAAAATGACACGTCATTGAAGCCTTTTTCGCCACAAGTGTTGCAATGTTGCACCACCTGTATTTTTTATATTTCGCTTTTAAATTACGCGTTTGTTTTCTGCGCGTTGTGGCCGTTTTAAGTCACTCACATTTTGGAGTTTTCGAAAAAGCATTTAATATTGCCACGATTTTCTAATGATTTCATCTTGACATGAGCATATTTTTCGAGCAATAGGACAAGTACTGACGAGCACGAAATTAAGCGAAGAATGTTTAGAAGGCGATCATTCGCGGCCACCCGTCTGGAATGAATCAGAGCCAGTTTTTACAGCAATTCAGGCTATTGCCATCAACGGTTTCTGAAATCCCCAAAAGAAGCAGGCTCAGAAGAAGTGTCTTTACTCGGCACTCTCGAGAACTACCCAGGACGACGTCCCACCTGGTAGGTAGGAACGCCGTTCGCGCGAGCCGCAGAAACCCTCGACTTTCGGTGATCGAGATTTTCAGAATATCTTTCAAGAATCTGGCTTCACGGCGTTGCCACGAACTGTGAGACGCCATCTGGGAGCTGCTGGACTAACTGCTAGGAAACCAATAGAAGAACAATACGAACTTGACATTTTGGTTGAAGCGGGCGAAGGAACACCTCAACTCAGGGGCAGATCGAAGGGAGGGGCGAGGGCCGACGGGGGCGGCCTCCCCCCCCCCCCCACTCCCTTCTCGGAGGGCAATTTGACATTTGTGGACCCCCGGTGCGCAAGAACAAATGGGAGGATAGTATCTTTACAAATTGCCCCCCCCCTCAAAAAAAAAAAAAAGAAAAGCCCGTAGTTTTGAGTTTGCCTTTGCCACAACTAGACCCCTGACCAGGCTGTCTGGTCAGACGAACCCAAGTTTATGCTGTTTGGTAGCGATGGAATTCAATACGCAAATCGTCCAAAAGGCGTCAAGTTTGATCTCCGCTATCAGCTGCCATACAGTGAAGCATGATGGATGGAGCATCAGTGTATAAGGATGTGCCTCTGCTCGTGGCCAGCCAAGTTACACTATTTCTTTTTCTATGGAGCCAATGTTCCTCTTCCTTTCCGCTCGTGGTGTTAGTTCCCTTCACCGAACCTAGAAAGTAATGACGAAGAAAGTCTATAAGGCAATCAAATCTGGGGAGTCGTGCTTTCCTGGGCACAAAGGAAATTCGGTCGTAGCTAAGAATTGCGGCAAGACCGTGACCCGCGAAATGAAAGCGTTCATAGCAGTGTCCAACCGGAACCGAGCCGTTATTTTTGTCGAAAAGGAACTGCACCGAACCAAAATCTTTGTTGCAACCATGGAATTGAACCTGAACCGAACCAGTAAAAAATTCGGTCCGACACTCTGCTCATACCGGGTTCTGAAAAATGGTTCAGGAAAAGAAGGCTGGCCATGATGGAGTGGCCGGGCAGCTCATCTCACCTTTGTTTAATCGAGCATCTTTAGGAAGGGTTGTACTGTCGTCTGGAGGAAAATAAAAGCTGCAACACTGAACAGACGTTTTTACGAACTGCGGTAGAAATGGGGGCAACTAGACAGATATTCTACAACAGTGTGCTGGATTATATTACTGATCGGTGCCAAGTTCTGATCAATATTAGGGGCTTTAATACGAAGTATTCATCAGCTTAAGTTCATTTCAAGATATGAGGGATAGTTCGGTGATCAACTTTGTCACAACAGCCAGATTTTTGGCAATGTCTTGTTGCGCTGCTAAAACCAGTGTTGCAATAGCTTTGTATTCAAAATTATCATGGTTATTTGAATAAAATAGGTTTTGTTCCATATAAATACGTTCATATAGCTTTACATAACAATTTCCATGCATATATTACGTTCTGAAAAAAAAAGTGTTGGCCACGTAAAGTCGGATTATCATATAATTTTGTTCACTTACATATACATATACAAACGTTAAAAAATCTACACACAAAACACAGATATGTGCATGGAAATATATACAGGAATATATACACAAAAATATATTCGGAAATATAAACTTATATAAGCTCAGAAAAATACAGGCTCTAAAACACTCCACTATTAAGAACTGAACGAGCATAACGGCCGATTTCTCAGTTATTCTTTTCGGCATATAGTTCCCCAATGATGATATCAGCATCACACCGAAACCGTCCTCGCGCATCCGACGGAAGTGAGAAAGCGTGAAAAAGAGAGGTACTCCAGACCTCCTGACGCGAATGCATAACGTTGCGCAATGTTTGGTGCGTCCAGACTCCCGTGGTATCGGCGGAGGAAATGCGCTACGATTTGCACGCACGTTGCGCAATTCCAGTTGCGCAATCGAAGACTTCATATGTGCAATGAGCCAGAGGCTTTTTCCACGAGTCGTGCTCTTTGTTAAGCATCCCGCCGGTTTTGCTTGGTTCAGTGACCTTTCGGTTTTCGAAAAGTGCTGCCGCCGTTTGTAAAGCAGGTGATATTTGGAGAAATAAGAAAGAAAGGGCAATGGCGTGTCTTTGATTCTGCTTAATTGTGAACTCCCAAAACATTTTAAGTTCCTTGAGAGGACAGTTATGTCACAAATAAACTGCGCTGTAAAAGAAAGGTGCCTTAACATTTACGTTTTAATTTTTTGATTCTAGAGACACGTTTAGAGCGGCGCGAATCCGAAACATGCTTGCCTTTGTGCGATATACCTGAGAGTATATTTTTACTTTGTTATTTATTCGGCTAAATCTGCTGGTCCCGCGTTCCAAGAAACGAAATGAACGTCGCGAAACGAAAACAGGCCCTCGTGCGGGCATCTGCGGCCACCCTGTCCCGGGATGTGAGAGGGACATAAGACAAAGTGGACGTTTCGTCAACTTTCAGCAGGCCAGCCGGAAAACTGGGATAGGCATAGCATCCAGGACCTTACCTTTGGCTTCGGCAGTGTCCGTTACGTGCTGGTGGGATTTCAGGTGCTCACGTGGCCCGATGCACATGGTGCTTGCTCGCAATATGAAGAGGAAAAAAAGATTTAAAAACAATTTGAAGAAGAAAATGTGTTTGTTACAATGCCTTTAAAGTGACTAGTGTATTTTTTTTTCTTCAAAAGACCGAGTTAATCACTTAGACGTAAACGATGAGAGGAAAAAATGGCCTTTCCTTGCTTTCTGACATGTCTGTAAGGTGTGAGCTGAAAGAAGAAAAACATTCCAATTTAAATGAGCCTGTTGCCAGCATATATATTATTGTAGCACATTCTATAACATGTGCGGGAGAACCTTGCGCATACGTTTTCTCGGCTGTTATGTTCACGGACACCGGTCCTGTTTAACGTCTATATATGTATATGTATATAATATATAGGAATTTCAGGCCTCATGCATTGCCTTCCCGGTTCTATGCCCTAAAATCTGCCATCCATGGTGGCCGGTATGACTATTAGGGACACACGGCTACCCTGTTATCCTGGCTTTCCTCCCTCTTTTTCACCTCCTTACCTCTCTGCATTGCGTTTCGTGCTTGGTACTGTATGGCACTGTAAGACATTCAGGCCCTCAAGACACCTCATGTTTCTGTACCTCCTCCACGCCTCCATGTTCTAGCAGTGTTGATTGCATCTTGATTCACTGCTTTTTGATCTGGCACGCAGGGTGCAGTGATTTGTGAGAGGAAGCTATGGTTGCGCTCGATGGGCTCAGAACTTTTGCATCCTATGTTTCAATATTTTTTTAACTGCAACTATAGACAAACATGTGGCTCTGACGTCGCACCGCTGCGGTGGCGGGGTTGTGGGCACAGCGCATGCGCAGACATCTCCGCTCACACGAGTTATGGTGTCTGCGCACGCAGTCCCCATAGCTGGTGTAGGAAAATGCAAGTTGGTTTGTAAACAGTGCGGTCAGTCAATATTTTCAACATCGTTGAGAAAATTGTCAACCTATAACAAAAGGCTATTTTTTTACAGCCACGAAAGCTCAGGTGAAATAAATAGTGAGAGTACCCTAGTGAAAAATCTCATTTGTATGAGCAATTTCTTGTGTGCAATAAACACATATGAATCATGCAAGATATGTAGAAACACATAAGAACCATTTAATAACTATATAAGAACATATAAGCACCATATAAAAAACTTGTAAGAAACTTCTCACAAATTTCTTATGTGGTTCTTATATGTTCTTATATATCTTATATACGTAGTTTTTATATGGTTCTTATATGGTTCTTATATGTTCGCATGTATCTTGTATGATTCATATGTGTTTATTGGACACAGAAATTTATCATACAGATGAGATATTTCAATAGGGTATTGCGTCCCGATACATCTGCAGCTATCCCAAGCGCATTATCGGTTGTTATATTTTCTATAGTCATGATCCTTCATTGTTATAGCCTAAAATCGCACCAGCAGGTTGTTACTGTATTTCACAAGATGTTTGAATGTGCAATAGCTTTTTCCACAACACAATAGCGAAGCATAGGGTGTCAAAGTGTGAACTCCACAATAACGCAATGAGTATGAATAGCGGACAAGTACATTTACTTGAAAACAAGCATTTACTTCTGTCTATTAAAAGAGTGAAGCATCTTAACTGAAAGAGCATTTTGTCCCCGGGACAGAAATTAAGAAAGGCTGACCTTGACTTGCTTCTCCGCATCGCCGAACTTCGTGAGGGTTTGAGCTGAAATAGCGAAAGAGAATTATAATTTAAAATAATAATAGTCCTTTGAAAGCTACACTCATGTTTCGGCACTCTTTTCCCCATTGTCCAGTGCTGCCAAGACGGTCATACATCCATTCGGATAGTGTCATTCGTTCACTTGCCTGCAGGTTGTAGGCACTGCCATATTTTCCTTACGTTATTACTTGAATTCAAGGTAAATGTTGACTTCATATTAGACACTATATTTTTGTATTACTTAAGGTAAAATCTTGAGGCGCATGGCAATTTAAACCGCAGCCTGGGGGCGCCCTTATAGGTGCGCTACTCTTCAGTTGGTCTTGATCGCGTATATAAACGGTCGTTCTTCCTATCACACGGGATCAAGCAGCATCTATCCCCAAATATCGGAAATAATTTGTACTTAGAAATACCGCAGTGACGGCAGCATAAAAAGCAAGAACATGCCAGGACTATGTTATGGAGTGTCTTTTTACTGTGGTCATATGAGGTGGTGTAGACTTCGTCATCTGGCATATCATGCTAACAAGTACAAAACTAAAAACCAAAATTCTCGAAGACCAATGGCCGTTATTACATGCAGTGTAAATTTTGCATTTGTTTGAGTCATAATGCGTTTTTGTTAAATAAAAACACCATAAAAACTTCTGAGGTGTTCCTCAATCTTTCAGTAATGTGACTTTTTCAAGGGTTAAGTAATTCACATTCAACTCTAAGCTGACACTGCAATGGGAACTCCGAAACCACCGGACCAATCAACCTGAATTTATGGTCTGTGCACATGACAACTCTGTGTGATGGGTGTGACTGTAAACTTGTTGCTCGCAAAAAAAAAATCCTATAGGATATTCGGTAAAATTCTCAGCATTGCATTTTTACCTTGAGGTGAGGTGTTATTATTGGTACAAAATGATTGCACCTTTAAGGGTGTACTTGTTTTAGTGTATAAAAGACAATTGGCGAAGTAACGGATTACAGTTAATCCGTTACTTGTAACGGATTACTTCCCTAGTCTGGTCGAGACCGAGTGTATAAACTGCCTGCCATGTCCCATCGGCGCTGAAGCTCCACAGTCAGTGTCTTCGCCAGGCATCTGTAATTAGAAATGTTGGGCTATAGTGTCGGCTGCAGCCGACGCTATAGCCCAACATTTTTAATTACAGATGCCTGTAAAAAAAATCAGGCATTACGGATGCCTAAAATCTTCTTTTTTTTCTTAATTTTAGCCCCGGAATTTTAGTTGCGTTTATATGTTGCGATTTCCGCTGTTATGCCCTGCTGCAGCCACGCCCATAGCAGCGCCACCGCGGCGGGGTGACTTCAGAGATGCATGTTGGTCACCGTTATTAGATTAGCTCAGTTACGGAACTGCTCATAGACGCTGCTTACACGAGCAGCACGCCCCTCACTCACCACTACTCTCATCCCGTCGTTCGACGCGCCACAAGACTGCTTTGGTAACTAATGGTAACTACAGCGTATTCTATGGAATACGCATGTTTCGAAGCGCAGCGTCTACAGGTTTTCCCGCTAATTTTATAATCCATGTGTGAGCTTTTTTCAATCCGAGTGTCAATAAATTTAATCAAAATTGTCAACAATTTAAACCCAACGCCATTCATTTTAATTCGAGAGTCAGTCAATTTAAACCGTTCATATTTGTAAATGAATTACAACTACTAACTCGTATGTTACAACCATTTTAGAGGTCTAAGTTGCTTGCAAGTTATGAATGACTTTTCACTGTATATGCGAGTTGCGTGACTAGTCCTCTCGTGAATTTTGAGGAATTTCTTAGTCCATAATACGTAAGCTCCAGACTGAATGATGGGGACGTTTTTTGGTCGGCTTTAGAATAGTAACGGAAATTTTCAAGAGGCTTGACAGTGAAGTCGTGTTTGAAAAATGTTTATTTTAATTAGGTGCATGCATCCAATGGCATTATGAGCGGGACAACCTGTAGATGACGTTCTACCGTACTCTATGGAACACAGAGTTTTGGAACGAAAAACTAGATTGCGCTTGAAACGATGGGGGGCGGACTGAAGTAAGTGAAGGGGGGTACTAGTAAAAAAATCTTATATGTTGTATAAGAAATTTCTTGGTCGAATACACGCATACGATTAAATAAGATCATATAAAAGCACACAAAAACCTTACAACAACATTTAAAAAGTTTCTTATAACTTCTCTATATAATCTTATATTGTTTTTATAGGTTCTTATAAGGTATGTTCGTATATGTTATAAGGTATGCTCTTATATGATCTTATTTAATCACATGCGTTTATTGTGACAAAGAAATTTTGTATAAATATAAGATTTTTTACTAGTTCCACAACTGAGGTAATCTTGTAACGTTAGATATGGTGTATTTCCTCGTGTGCTAATCATCGTGACCTCCACTAACGGTAAACGCATATTGATTCACAATCCATCCAAATATATAACAATCGCTGGGAGGAAGTTGACATCTGTAGGTAATATCTCTAGATGCCTGATCTTGTTTACAAGCAACGACTAAGCCCGTCAGCAAGAAAGAGCAGCGAAAGCGTAACAAAGGCCGCGATGCTAGAATCAAGCCTGTCGCTGCATTGCCGCCGAAGAGGTCTCGATTGCGCAACGAGCGTGAAATAGGGCCGACTTTTCCGCCTTCGAATCCAAGGCTGGATGCGCTAGCATTCGCTCTCGCGCCAAAAAAAAAAGATGGTCTCTCTTTCTTTCTCTCTTTCTCTCACTCTCTCCCTCTTTGAACTCCATGGGACGAATATGCTGCGAATAACTGACGAATTTTGCCTGGCGGCTTTTGCTCGGCGTGTGGAATCAACACAGTGGCTGCTATGTCGCGCGCAAAGCGAGCGTACCGTCGGGCGGCGTTCGCCAGTTATTCGTCGCATAATTCGTTCCATGGAGTTCAGCCTTTGTATTATTTTCCTCTTCAGCCGTATCATGTGCTAGGATGGTGATGTAGATTATGGCCCGCAAAACTATGCCTCGGGAAATATAACTGTCACATTGAATGCAGTATAGTCGCTTCTTTGCCGTTACTTCGTTACAGCGCAATCTTTGAAAGAATTTCCTATCATTTTATCTGAACATAAGCCAGTGTAATTTGAGGGAAAACCGGGATTCAATTATAATGCGAATACTGTAGACAAATTGAATTTTGAACGTGAAAATTTAATTTAATGAAAGAAGTGGGTTGTGTTCGTTCCATCAAAAGAGTACAATTCTTGACAGGACGCTATGTGGAGCGCAAGTTCGTCTGCTTGTTTTGCAGGGCTTGTGGTGACGTCGAAACGCGGAACTCTGATTGGCTCTGATGGAAGGATGGTGTGTAGACCTCAAGAGAGCTTGCTTTGAGGTCTACTCACTGTCCTTCAAGCAGAGCCAATCAGAGCTGGGCGTTCTGACTTGACTAGAACCCTTGCAAAAGAAGCAGACGATCTTGTGCTCCGCGTGCGCACAACTGGTAGTAAAATTACGTGAACGGTACATAGATATGCTTGAGGCTAGGACACACATTTTGTTGGACGTAAGACTGGTGGACACTTGAGCACATCTAAAATGGATATGGGGCCTAGAAGACAACAGTTGTATCTGGAACACCCTAGCTCAGGGAAGTGTATCGTTTCCAATACCGCGAGACCCATTACTCCCACTTTTTGTTTTGTAACAACTCACTGGCGACATTAATCGGGTAACCGCGGCGCACTTTCGGTTCACTTATAACTCCTAGTTTACTTTACTCATCATTACATTACCATATTACCGCTTGCGCGTCTGCTGTAAATTTCAGCGCAATACGTTAAGAAAGCGATTTTTGCGGGCCGTCTAAAGGCTTGTTCATTGACTTTACAAAGGCTTTTGACTATCTTGATCATGACTTGCTTATTAAGAGATTAGAAATGTATGGAGTTCGTGGTCAATAATAAGCGCTTATTAATTCACATTTGTCTTATCGTAAACAATATGTACATATCAACGGTCATTCATCAGTAGTAAAATCAATTAGATCAGGCGTTCCTCAAGGAAGCATCCTTGGACCATTTTTATTCAACTTTTATGTAAACGACGTCATAAATATATGCCAAACAGCGAAGTTCATAATATATGCTGATGACACCACTTTATTGTTTACTGGTGATACCGCCACCGAACTCATAGATAACGCGAATGATGCACTCAGGCAACTAGAGAGATGGAGTAAAAGTTACGCTTTAAAAGTGAACGTAAGTAAAACTAAGGCAATTTCCCCCCCCCCCCAAGGAATAAACAAGTAGATATAACCAATGCAATTTTTTGAACTCCACTAAAATAGAATTAGTTTCAGCATTTAAAACCCTAGGTATATCTTTCTCAGGGACTATGTCATGGGATGATCATATTAATTTCATTATATCCAAATTATCCAGCGTTGCTGGCTTAATATACCGCAATAAGCATATCTTGCCACGTAGAATAAAACTGTTACTATATAAATCTTTATTTTATTCCCACATAAACTATGGTCATTTAATATGGGGTACAACCACACTTACCAATTTTCAAAAGGTACTCGTATTGCAAAAAAGATATTAAGAAGTATTTGCCATGTTTCACTGGAATACCTGGCAGATTTGCTTTTCAATGAACTTGGTGTAAGGAAACTGTTTGATTTGTATAGATATCGCCTATGCTTAAAATATAAAATTGAACAAAATATGCACATACGACATCTTGAAGAGTTATCAAATCTAAAAAGAAGAGAATACAGTTATAAAACACGTATAATGTTACCCTAGCAAGTGCCTTTCTCTAGAATGATTACGGTCATCAAACCATAGCTCACACACTTCCAACAATTCTGAATCAGCTTTCTACAAATCACATAGAACTGGATAACTTATCGGTGGGCGGTCTGCGGGAAATGATGCTGTCTAGCCGGAACGACCATGACTGAAAGATGCTTTTGAATGTTTTGTTGTTTTTGAAATGTTTCGTTGTATTTCTTATACGAGAGTGGTTTTGTGCAATGTATATTTTTCTTGGAGGTGTATTTCATGTGTTTGCGTTGGAAAACACTGCGGCAGTGTCCTCTTATAGAGCTCGACTTTGTTTCTAATATACGTGCAAATAATTCTTCCGTGTAAAAATAATGTTTTTTTTTTTTTTTTTCCTTTTTTTATTGTTCTGCCGCTGCTGATGTCGTGATGTCGTGGGGGCTTGGGACCAGTCAAGCTGTGCTAACAGCTTTTTTCCAAGCCGCCATCCAACCTGTATTTTGTTGGAAAATAAACTCCTATTACTATTATCATAAAAGCGTTAGTTTATATGCTGATACAAATTTAGTTTCCACGCTATATTTACTGGGAAAATTGACGTCACTTAACCTCAGTTAGCTTTCCCGTTAAAAGTGGATAGGAAATTGATAAAGAATGTAAATTACTGATTACTCAGCCAAACAACTGCATAATGCATTCTAAAAAAAAAATTAGGCGATCATTTTTTTATATATTGAGTTGTATGCATTATAGGAATATGTGAGGTAAAGTTTGGTGTCATTTTCTTAATAGCTGAGAAATCATTTGTTTATTACGTATACGTATATAGCAGTTGTAACTACATTATAACTAGAGCACTGACCGGCAGGATACATATAAATTGGGTACACATCTATGAGGAGATTCCACTCTTAATTAAGGACATAAAAAACCATTACATTTTAAGTGAGTGTTTACGTATTGGCTACTAAAGAATAAAGCCGGACGTAAAATTTTAGCTGCTAAAAAGGGTTTCTTAAGAAAGAAATCATCATACATTTTGAAGATAAGAACGGTCATCTCTAAAATTACATACAACATTCTCTATCGCTCTCGCTTTCTCTTTTATTATATATAAATGTATTTATGACGACTATAAGGATTTCGACCATTTCTAGCTTTTCGAAGATATCACCATTATTAATACATCTCAAACAGGCAACGCCGAAAATTGTGCCAGACTTCGGCGATAACCGTTAAAAAGACAAGGTTTGACATTTTGTGAGATATATGCTTTGAAAGCCTTAAATGGTTCCAATCTCGTTTTACATAGAATATGTGTTTCGTAAAAAAATGTTTTATTACCGTAGCTCAAGGAGAGAAGGGGGAAGGAATTGAAGGTAAAGTTAAAAATACAGTTACTATTATATAATTACGCGTGGTCGGGTTCGCACATATGGGAGAGCATACATTGCTATTTTGTTATTGTGGTTCAGCTGTCTTGCTTTTTTATAGTTTGTGGGGTCTCACCAGCCCCCTCTGGTCGACAACCGGACGCCGGCACCTGAGAATTCGTTTCCGGTCGCCTCCGTGGCGAGGACGTCGCCTTTGAAGTTTGGTGCCCGAGTGCCTCCTCCCTCGGGACCCATCTTGAAGACATTGGCGATGTCGGCGGTGGGCATCCTAGGACCCCCCTCCCGGACAGCGTCGGCGCCCGAGGACCTGCACGTGCTACGGCAGAGCCGGACGGGAGCTCCAGCGAGAGACCTCCCACGATGGGAGACAGGAGGCTCCCGCCTGTCTGGTGCGCAATGACGGCGGGAAGAACGAGGAAAGCTGGGACGACGGGAGATTGGAGGGGGACTCTTGCGCGGGAAACGGGCCACGACGGACGTTCGCGGGGGTGGCGAGCGCGACGTCCACTCGGGCGACGGCCCGGTGACATGGTCCGTACTTAGAACCCGGATTCGACCGTCGACGGCGACGTCCCCAGGATGTGGTGTGGACTAGCACCGCAGGGACGATCAGCAGGCAGCAAACAGTGTCGGCGCACCCCTTCCAGGCTTCCTCGATCACCTCTCCCGATCTCGAAATCCCCCAGCAGAATGTGAGTGGAATAAACCATTTCTGGCGAGAGCTATGCGTTGCTGTGTCCCGTTCATCCGGAGACAGGGGCTCGGGGAATCGGACGAGAACCCTACAAGTTAAGAAACATTGCTGGTTGTCACTTCTTTCGCATTTTTAGCTGATATTACGTTTAGTTATTATATTTCACCGATTTTTCTTTTTGCGAATCTTTTGTGTATTTCTGCGCTTAAGGAGAACTTGTTTAGATACGTATGTTACTTTCCGGCAGTTTTGCAGTTACGTTCTGGTAATTCTGCAGTTACGACTGTTGTCGAATACTGTTAAAAGTTACATTCGAGTAAATAAAATTTGAGGTAATAATATATTCTTAATAATCTATACGAGGCACAGAAAGGTTGATATCGCAGAGCGCGATTGTGAAGGCGCCTACTGAAGGTGATAGAATAACTTTGCCACCGAGCAGACGTTCTTGCTCGTATAACCATTTCTACGGACTGCAGGGAGGCCCTCACACGCCTATAGGAAAGACCGCTCGCGAATGCACGCTCTGCCAGCGGATCAAGAGCCTCAGTCCTCTGATTTGTTAACTGCTAAAGATATTGAAGTATGAGTGGGTTGGGTCCCGAAACACGCAGGCGGCGTCGGTAACCAGGCCGCTTACACGTGGGCGAGCGAGCACAGGGAAGACCGCTCCAATCCGGGATGCTCAGTCCCGCACGCATTGCCGGACCCAGACACCCTCGAACGGAAAGCTGTGGCCCGCCAAGAAGATAGCCGTCGGCTGCGAGAACAGACACCTTACAACCCCACACCGTTACCCAAAGGACTGCCTGGGGAATGGCGCAAGTGCTGGTACACAAAGCCCGTACCGGCTCTGCGCTCACAGAGGATGTGCTTGCCAGATAGCGAGACTACAAGTCATGGAGGGGCTGCTCACCAGAAGAGACACTACTCTCGTTATGGAAGTTTGCGCGCTCGACCGGCGTCGACCGCAGAATGTGAACTTGTGCTTCCCTAGCCCCCTTCCCCACAGAGGCCATAGTGCCATCCGTTTTGCAAGATAGAATATCATCATCATCATCATTCCAAGTCTATCGTTGTAACGTATCTTGGTTTCGAATAGACACCTACTGCTATGCTTCGATTGACTTAACCACAAAAATTACAGTTTACACTGTCAGTGCATCTGACGAAAAGCCAAATTCTGTGAACTGGATGTTGAATATAGGACTGTGCTGGACACTGTCGCCCTTTCTTCCACAGGTCAAACATCCCTTCAGCCTCTCCTGTCCTGAAAAGTTTCTGCTTGGCTTCGGTCTTTTGTCATCTTTGGTTGCGCTGGGGTTCATGGTACAAAGGCTTACGAAACTGCCCCTGATGTCCGATGACTTCACCTTCACCTTGATGACGCTAAGTCCTATTCGTGAGTACCTAAATGTGATCACACAATTAAAGTATAGTAGTGGCATTGGCGGAAGGCTGACGTACACATGTCTTGCACTTGACGTCACGCTAGGGAAGTACAAGGCCCCGTACTATGCCGGGGGTCTATTTCACACCGCTCGGATGCGCTTGCCGCTTACCAATGAGTGGGATGCCACTAACTGCCCGGACATGCGTTGACATGCACAATATTTTCAATAAAAAGTACCCAGCTTTTTTTATATGTGACATTAGAAAAACGTGCCGATCTTACGATGATGACGTTCAGCCAGTACGTACGGAATGTTTCGGCGTTGGTGCGATCGCTCTACGAACACGAGTTTCGATCTGCCGCCGACGAAGTTTTAAAACAAAGAACTGTCGTGTCGGCAAAAAAGAAAAGAGAAAGAAAGAAGAGACTTATTCTGTACCCCAAAGTTTTACGAGCGCGCTTGTAGTAAAATTGCTGCGATTTTGCGAAGTGCTGGTAAACAACACATGGTTACCGTCATAATCTAAACCCGGAGACAAGGAGAAATGAAATAAGGGAAAAATGACTCTCCTTGCCTTCCGGTTAACATTAAAATGTTTCCTAAGCAGGTCGGGCCTGCATGCTTTCGCTTCTTGCAAGGTTACCGTTTCGCGGAGGACACAAGCCGACATGGGCCCGGCGTACCAACGGATTTTTCCGCTCGCGCACCAGTCACCTAGCTGTGTTAGGAGAATTGTTTTTGTCTTTTCTCCTCCTTGTTTTCTTTCTCCAGGGATTATTTCCGTCATTCTTGTCCACCTCGCTTGCACATTTGCATTTAATTGCATTATAATCATAACGTATACTGAAAGGTCGGTTTCAAATAAGTATTAATTCGTCTGTGAAATATGGTGTTCATGCCATGTATTGTAGTTCGCGATCAGTCGCTTGGTAAATCAGGTAGGCATTGTGATAGCCTCGTCTTATCATTGTCGCAAACTGAGGTTTCGTGGAAAAAGTTACAATCGTGCCCTACCGTCACCCTTTTATTCTGCCAGGCAATGGTCATTCGTAGGCTTTGGCTGCGAATGACCGTTGCCTCAACAACCAGCCTGGTGGTTACCGGTGATCGACGTCATCATATGACGACGGCGCAAGGCATGTATAGTGTTTGCAATCGTGCAGTGCAGCGATTTCTGGCCTACTGTCGGGAAACACGCAGTCTCATGAACTGTTTAACTTACTGTCCAAAATATCAATATGCTGATGCTATACCGGGTGTGTTTTCCTAGATCGGAAAATAATAAAAGAAAAGGACACCTAAAATAAAGAAATTATTCCATTCGGCATAAAGTTATCGACCGCAGCAGACGTCACGTTACAAGTGTAGAAAAAGTGCTCGATAAGCAAATGATTACCTAAAGTCCCCTAATTAGTTTTTAAAAAGTAATTTTAGTTGGAGCATTTTAAATGCAGATGTGTTGCCCGTCGTCAGATAGTACCATAGCAGTATGCTTGGAATCGTAGCGTCTTGACAAATGAATCACTGACGCAAAAGACTGTTAGCAAAGTGTCGCCTCCGCAAGGATATTACGAGCCGATAAGGAGTATACGCAGTGTTGCACGCGTTCCTCAAAAACAAGAAACGAAAGCTTGTTCCTCGTTCCCTCTCAATGTTGAAACGAGTTCCCGCGTACAAGTTCCTGTAATTCGAAAGGAACACATTTTCGTTGCATTTCTAAGATTAGACCACATCGTTGCATTAGTGTTACGTTGTCGTATTTCAATGAAACATTGTGCGAGGTATTCCGGGGATAAAACGAAGCAAGTGAGTGAAAATATCCGCATCATACGGCGGGTCAAATCGCCACAATCACATTTGTTGCACTTTTTTTTCTGACCATTTCTCGGACATTTCCCTACCCATGAAGTCATAAAAAGCTTAAATGCCCACGACATTCTTCTAAAAAGTTTATATACATTCATCGCAGCCGAGCCTCTCGGCGAAACTGTCGTAATACATACAATAAACTTCTAGGATAGCAACTTCTCAAGTACAGATCTCTGACTTATTACATTTTCCCGGTCCATTGTTCTCAAGCTACTCTGCCTCACCTGTATATATATATATATATATATATATATATATATATATATATATATATATATATATGTATGTATGTATAAAGCTGAAGTAAGGTAAATATAAAAACAATGGACCGGGAAAAGATAATAAGTCAAAGATGCGTATTGTCGAAGTTACTAATTCGCAGTTTATTACGACGTTTCGAGCGGGGACCGCTCTTCATCAGGTAGCGAGTGTACAGCGCGCGAATGTTTATATACTCCTAAGAAGACATTAGAGGGAGTAAAGTGCAGTAGGAAATGGAAACAGCATTGACAAAACAGATAGTTCACACAGAAAGGAAAGGGAACCATATATATATATATATATAACGGGCATGGTGGCGGGGGGCCGAAGGCGTGGGGTATAACTGAGAGGAAAAGCAAAACCCTTGATGGAAACAGCAACAACGGGTGGTTTATTCTTCGACGTTTCGGCCGGAGTCCGGCCGGACTCCGGCGAAACGTCGAAGAATAAACCACCCGTTGTTGCTGTTTCCATCAAGGGTTTTGCTTTTCCTCTCAGTTATATATGTATATATATATATATATATATATATATATATATATATATATATAAAAGGAACGCTATTTTTGGCCGTTTTCTCGAATACGTAACGCGTTCCCGTTTCAGTAAGACGGATACTAGAAGGGACGGCGGCGTTACTCCGTTCCCGCTAAAGGGACCGCCTTCCGAGAACGTCGTTCCTTGGAATGCTGTTCCGTATACAAATACTGGGGTTACGTGGGCGTAGAAAAGGCTCTCCTTATTCTGCTGCCGCCTCGTGCGCTGAGCCTTCGAATTTTTTTTTCTTTTTTGTTGGTTTCGGTATTTCGGAACTTAGGCAGCCCAACTGCGACAGCCTATGGACTGGACCCTTTCAAAAGTCCGCGCCGACACCCGTCCGCTATTGCTTGCTCACCTACTCTGAGCATGCATTGGACACGAGGCCTGCGTCGGCGCTCGGCGTGAACTCGGCTCATTTCGTATCGAAAAACGAGCGTGACGTCAGCGTTCGGCGAGGACTCGGATCCAATCACGCGCTTCGTGTCCAAGCGGAGGCGATCGCCAATGTTGCTCGACGAATTTTTGAAAGGAGTCTAATGCGCGCAAAAGAATCTCGTTGTCGGAATTCTCGCAACTGCTGTGGCATAACCCGACGACGGGCAACACAACCCTAATTGGAATGTGCCAGTTACCATTATTACTTCAAAGTTTATTTGGTTGTTTTAGGTCGTCAGTGTGATAATTACCGCTTTGCATACCTAATCAGACGCCCGCTCGTGATCAGATAACGTCATTCTGCTAGGAACGATTCCTTTATCTGAAGTGTCTTTTTTAAAAAGTTATTTTCCGTCTTAGCAAGAACGTTCCATACGCTTTCTCGTTGAGCTCTATACGTCCAATTGTAGAAATCCGTAACGTTTTAAAACGTTTTCGGAAAACTTCGTTGCATATACTGACAATGCTCATGGACGGGAAGTGAAACGGTTCGTGCAGCTGTCTTCATTATTTATTCGCAGCAAAGCACTTGGGGTGGAGTCATGAGAGATAACTCATGGAGATTTTGTATTTTTAACTATTTGTGTGAAGAAATAGAGATCTTGAGATCAGAAATCAGTGTTTTAGACATTTTTACACTCAAGCTATTGACTGAACTGATCACAAGTAGCTTTACCATAATGCACAGTTCCTGCTGAATCCAATATTCTCGGAAACACATTAGTGCGAAGGAGCTAAGCCTACGAGTGCAGTTTAACTAAACGACCACACTGACACGAAATGAGCTCTTTAAAATTTAGTTGTTTTGGCCGGGTCAGAATGAAACATTTTTTCAGATAGTGTATAGAATAAACAACGAAACGAAAGGGAATAAATACTAAGAAGTTCCCGCGTGCCACTTTGTATTCATGAAGAAGCATGTCAATGGCACTGAACGTGACCCGTCCGCATCTTTGCGTGTCGAACTAATCAGAACAGCAGCTGTAATACATTTAATACAAGTTGTGGGTATAGGTAGACTTCAAAAGATTTTGTTTTATCATACGCATTATGAGTAGATTAAAAACACAGGCATATAAAATTATCTTGCGTTCGGTGACGTCCTATCTCAGAGTTTCTGTAGAACCTAATTTGTTATTACCAATTTGCTCTTGAGGGCTTTAAAGATTTGAGGCGCTATGGAGACCACGAATACTTCAACCTGTCAACATTATTAGCAGTCTTTGTAGAGTTTCCACATGCAATCCTTTACACATTAGAATATATACTCATTACTATATATTCATATCAGTGTTGTGCGTGAAGTGTACTACCTATTATTGCGTGATGTCGACGACAATATTAGGAGGTACACTACACAGATTAATACATTTCTTACCATTGTACACTTTTATAAACTCATTAAGGCGTCCAGATGAAGAGTGATATGATTTACTATTCCATTTAAAATAATTTGTTTACTGAAATGAATGCTTTGAAATACATAAAATGCCCCTAAACAATAGATCGGAACAATTTTGTGTTGCTGTAGGTCGCTTAAAAGATTTCTGACAGGTTTTCTACCCTAACATAAGCTTCCCAAACATAACCTAACTATATCTTAGCAAGCTATGATGTTCCGTTGGCCCTCACAAGCGTCGTTTGATTACTTTATTGTATGGCTACTTTGTTCTCAGTTGTCGTATATTTTGTGCTTCCTTAGCTCATTAGAAAAGCTCACTGGTTGCGGTAAACCCTAGATAGTCACACCTGTCGCCGTTTGGATAACTGTTTCTCAAGTAAAGAAGTAACTCATAAAAAAAAATCATTCAGGGCATTCAAACCAGTTCGAAAATCGCAACACTAACAGATCGCATTCTGCTGCTAATCTTCATTTTTCGCCTAGCGATAGTAAGTTACCTTTAACCTTCCCCACTATCTTTTTCCAGTTTTCAACGCCTGGTTCATCTTCAGCGGCATTGTGAAGGAACGGTTCCAGGACATCATAGGCTTCATTCTCAGTTTTGCCATAATGACGATCTACCTGGGCATCAGCGTGTTCTCTACCCACGAAACCGATCCTGACCCTCTCCTGAAACAGGTGGCAACATTTTTTCAAACAGTTCAGGGACTTCACTGTAAATCTACGAAGAAATGCACTGTACTCTTTGCAGACGCATATGTAATACACAGTATCGCTGAGCGCGGACGCCTCAACTAATGAATTTCATGGTTTCCAATCTAAAAAAAACCAAAAAATCAAGTGCTTCTTTTTTTTTTTGTTCAAAGCATTCGGGAGAGCTAATTGTTGCAAGACACGGAAAGACCTTGGTGAATAACGAAAGGGTTGCTGCATGCCAAAGGAGACCCGGCTTTTTTTTTAATGTCTGGAATATGTAGAATAAAGTTAGTTTAAATAAAAATCCTTTAAATATATATATATATATATATATATATATATATATATATATATATATATATATATATATATATATATATATCTGTAAAAACATGTTATTTTTGTTGATATCATGTTCGAAATTTTCGGAATTTGCATAAAACCTTGTAGTTAAAAAAAATTGTAAAAAAAGACGATTGCTTATCACAAAATTTTGATGGGCACCTAATTACGTAATAATATTCCATACCTTAGATTACAGCACAAATATTTAAAGACGACATTTTGAGTCCAAAGAAAAGAGACTGAGATATTTATTTTTGTTTAGTTAACTTGGAGTTGGGTGTAAGCTACAGTACGTTTTTAATTTCTTCTGCTATGACTGATAATTGAATTGCTTGTATTAAATCTCCAGAGCCTCGTATTGTTGCGTCTTAATTAAATGCCCAAGTCTCCAGTTCATGCAGAAACGGCCATATTGAGGGCCATGAAAAGCAATGTGGGCAGTGGTGCCCGCAACTTTCGAAATAGCCAAGAGTTCAATTAACATCATTTGTTTAACATATAAAAGAGGTACAAAATACTTTTTGTTATTTCTGAGAAATTATGTTTTAGAGCTGAGCCTCTCCGACCAAGCCTCCAGGCGCCCGCCCCGTAGGCGGATACTAGACGGGACCACGGCTCGACGGGAGGCGAGTCGTGGTGAGTGAGGGGGGGGGGGGGGGCAGTACTGCTCGCGCATGCAGCGTCTTTGAGCAGTTCCGTAACTGAGCTGATCTAATAACGTTGCCCCAGGGCGAAGCAGACGACCTTCTCCCCGAATAGGATGCTGAACACCATTTGGAAACGCGTTCCAGACACCGTGGTGTCATTGCGCAGACTAGTTTTTATAGCTCTAATATTATTTTCAGCCTCCTCATTCGCCGAGTGTCTTTCGTAGATTTCATCGATTGGCTTTCTTGCAAGTGCTTTTTTTAGGAAATATAGACGTATTGCATTTAATCTTAGAGCGTTGAATACCGAATGCGGCAACCGAAACCCATCTTTGAAGCAATGGAATGTTCTTACTGTGGTGGGGGTTCTTGGCGGGCTACTCTCGTCAGCAAACGACCTCGCGCCCGACCCATACGGCGGGAACTTTCCCCCTGGGCAAAACAAAGTTTGAGAGCATAGGATAAGTGGCGATTGGAAGAGAGGAACCGAGAATACGCGACGGTACGACGGGCCCTCTGAAGTCTGGCGACGGGGATGAGCGCTGACCATCAACAGAAAATTTCCCAAATGTAGATTCAGACGATTACTGGCGCTGGCGTACTAGGCCTGGCACTCACCAATGAGACGACATTTCGACGCTGAATCGGCGTTCTGCAAAG